>JAJEKV010000154.1:667606-687252 GCA_021234155.1 Isoetes taiwanensis | reverse complement strand
TTCAGTTACGTATTGCTCCCAAGGATCCGCCCTTTTGCCTCCTCAGATCCTTCTTGACGCCCCACCTTCCCGCGTGAAGCCCCTCGCTATCTCTAATAAAGACGTCACGAATCCATTACCCGTGCCTTTTAATGACCTTTCTCAAATGGAACTTCCGCTCCAAATCCTCGCCTAGCTTGCTAGCCATCGCCAATATTGTTAACAAATTAAGGGTACACCAATCGCGGTCGGCGGCACCACTATTTCATTGACTCAACACTTGATTTCTCGAGGTATTTCATATTCCCTTGCACACTCCTCTTTGTGTATCATGGTCTCGCTATACGTGATATTGATGTCACAGTAGTTTACGACTCGCTATCACGCCAATGTCCATCGCCCCGACCAATATCGACAAGCCTCATGAGACCTTTGTGAAATTTTTGTATGAAATTCCTGGGTGTCGTATCAAGAACACCCATATCAATAAGCCTTTCTATAACCTGGTCTCCACGCTACACACTCCAAGCACCACAGATTGGCCCCAAATGATGTTCTATCGCCTTCTCCAAGAAATGGACCGCCTTCCTGGTACCACTTCCATTCTCGGCTTCCCGCGGGGAGGGCACTTTCTGCCCTCATCCTACACATTTCCTCCCACACCACCAAATTTCCTCATACTTCCACTCCGCCGCCTCCCTTCCGCCTTCTCAATCACCAAGTTGGCACATCACTTCCATCTTCCCCGTCATGACTACACGCTCACACTCATGTCACTGCCTCTTCCTCCGCCACACCATCCACTTCACACCATTTTTCCCAAACCTCCCAAACTGTGCAACAGCCGCTTCCACCCACCTCACAACACCCTGGGCCGCTTGTTGCATCAAGATCGCTAGGATGCTCAAGCCGGGCCGCTCTTAAGTTACAAGAATCCCAAGACACTCTTATGAGCTTGGTTCAACTGCACTCGAGGCCTCCGGGATGCGGGTCCACTCAAGACCTTCAAGCAAAGAATCAGCCTAAGCTTGCAACTTTGGAGGCTAAATTCAAGACAAGTATGAAGCTCTCATGCTCATGCAGATCTCAAAAGTACACAAGCTCAAGTCAGCCACCCAGATCAGGTCATGCCTCACCCAAATGAAATCTCGCATCTATTGGAGCACAACAAGTCTAAAGCCGCCTCTCTCCCGAAAGTACTGGGCGGATGAAGATATTGCTAAACTCAATGCCTTGTAATTTGAATCGTAGAAAATTTCAGCACTCGTTCAAACCTTTCAGCCCGGGACGCCAAGTCAGCTTCCTGACGGCTCAAATTTTTCACACTGCACTCCTCACCACCTCTTCAAGATCAAATTTACGTGAGGTGCGTAAAATGTAAAATACTGGCGACGCTTGAGATTGCCGTGTTTCGTCTCAACACACCGGGAAATCTTCCCTCCTGTGTCAATCCTTCTCGTAGTTCGGTCCGCGGACCAGTCACGCCCTACTCGAAAAGAAAATCGATCCGCGGATTCAACAACAACCGCAGCTAGCTATTCACCATTGGATGAGGCCTGCTTCAAACTTGACGCCTGTGACTTCAATTCTCGCTGCACGCAAGTGGACTTCCCCAGCCTCCTCGCTATCATGATTATGTGGCTGCTCACGCCTACCTCTTCCTTTCAAAGTGGCACGCTGGGCTGATGGTCCTCGCGGGATATCCCATCGAAAGTGCTGATTTTTCTCGATTTGGGCCGTAACTTCCATTGAAGACAGGTTGTGCTCGCGTCTCTTTGCTGTCTTTTGATCTCACACACCGTACGATCCGCACTTTCACTTTCATGCGGTTCAGCCTATGGCTTATATCTTCTATGATTTCTAGACTGCGATACATGTGAAAACTTTGGCAATGGGCCATGCCAAATTTTCCTGTGGTGACCCCAATCGCTGCTAATGGTGCTTCCGTGATAACAATCCATATCTTGCGGATCCCGCCGTACTCCAAACTTTCTACTGAGTACATGCCCGAGCTTGTTAATCATTTTATCTCTTCCGTAAGCGGAAGGCCAGAACAAATTTAGGAAGTATCTAGGCCATCCCCAAGACTTGGCGCACAAGTCTATGCAAAGACTCGGCCGGGTTACAATCAAGCATGTGCTCGCTGGATAGCAAGATCTGGCCCCTACTGATGGGATAGCCCTCCTCGGCCAACTCACCGCTTCTCTTTGGGATCACGGTGTCGTGCACTTGATCCGATCTTGTCACCAATTCAGTGGAGACCGCCAAAGAACTCCACCACCTGCATGGTTCCTTCTCCCTATGCTTCCCCGGGTGTAACTCTCCACGCCCAGTTCCCCGACTTCATTGGCGCCTTCCGCTGGGACTAAGGTCATGGATGGTCATGCTGTGCTGACAATTACTCGTATCTCGACGGGATTCCTATGGGATCCACGCTTTGTTCGCTGGCCACATTGGGAAGAAGGTGCCACCGACGCATAATTACCAATTGATCTACATTACACGAGCGCGGGTTGGCAAAATTGTACCACGGAGCGCCATGGTCTCAAATAACTTCTTGCAAAATGCCTCCACCTCACCTCGGATCCTTCCGCTCCATCTTCAAGCAGATTTTGTGCTGCCCTCAAATGCATCTTGTCGGCCTTAAATCGGGCAGCTGGCCCCATTTTTCTAATATTGTAATCCAAATGCTGTCAGTCTCGCCTTCGGGACTGGGTTTCATGGAGTGTCGCGACATTTCTTCTCGTGACGCCACGCCGCACTTGCAGCGACATGGTACGCCTCGCTTATTGCCGCGATCCCGCCTCTTGGCCAAACACACCTCAAGCTCTTCAATCACGCCAAGATCTCATCAGCTGCCATCATAATGGTGCCCGGCCCTACCCCGCGGAGGATCACTTTCGCATCATGGCTTCCCGCCAAACGCTTCTCCTTTCACTCGAGTGTCGCTTTGCGGGGAGTGTTAGTTCCGTGCCTCCCGGCATGTGACTATTCATGCATACGCTGCATCAGGCCAAGCCTGTAAGATCCTCGGGCCAAACACGGGTCGTGACATCCAAGCCTCCGCGTAAGACTAAGCAAAGAAAGTTATGCGCTCAAAGCCTTTGGTCAAGTTAACAAGAGGGCCAGCTGCATAAAGTGACGCCCGTCACCGCCAAAATGGGCCAAGGCCAAGATTCTAGGCACTTCAAGAGGCACCGCCAACATAGAATCGTGCCTCTTCCAGAGTCGGCACCTAGATCACCAGTGTCTATATTGGGCCCAAGGCCATTGTACTATATATATGCGAGTAGGAGTTAGCTCATAAGTTTTTTAGATGAGTTTTGAGTCTTGTCTCCTTTCAGTTTTCTCTATTGCGAGAGCTCATGTATTTTCATTATTGATATCAAGGAAGCTTATCATCTTTCTCTCATTTGTTCCTTCTTTTCTTCTCTTTCAAAGAAATCCTCAAGCAAGTGGACATAGCGTCCCCTCTACTCTCCCCGCTAGATCCACGGGTCCTCACAGAGGGTCGCCTTCCAGAGTTCTTCAACCTGCACTCCCAAACAATCGCCCGCCGCAGATAAGAGTGCCGCCCGCTTACTTCTCTTGGGACTTCCCCGATATGAATAGGTCGTGGAAGTCGCTTCATCGCTCTTCAGAATCGCATCTGTAAAGTTCGCCGACCCCGAAAGCCCTTCTTCTAGCGAAGTGGAAGATGGAGGATGTCATTCACCAAGATAAAAATTCTCCCTTCATTACTATCAATTTTATAGGGTTGTAATGCTGATTGTGTCAGCCACCACCCGATGTCGCCGGCTGCCTTTGCTATTTGCCTCTCCATTCTTTTGCCGCTTCCCCGCCTCCTAATCTCGATCTTTCTTCCTTCCCGCCATAATCTTGCTCGACCAGTAGTGCCCTCGGATGCGCTGCCATGGTAAATATACTGAGGGATCAATCTTTATGGATCTGGCCTCCGATCTATTCTTGTGTTGAGTGGTGCAAGATCCAAGGGTAGATCAAAGGTTTCCCCACCTGTTGACTACTCGTAATGCATAAACAAAGAAAAAATGACGCGCCGAGATACCTATGCCCGTGAGCCTACAACTCATGTAATCAAGCATATTCTTCATCCTATCCCACAGCTGCCCCTTGACTCGATCCCCTACCATGACTTTAGCTTAACAACTCCAAGGAAACCCACTTTCTCCCCTTGGGAAGGCCGGGACTTCCCAAAGTTAAGACTTTACCGGGTCATAACGGCATACTACATCGTTGTAATAAGGGTTCTAGTCGTATTGCATGGAGGTCGAACTGATGGTCAACCACATGGAAGGTCTCTTCTGTAGGGAAATCACGGATATGGCTAGCACTGGTGTACTATTGAACAAAGCTGGTGCAGCCATTGGCGCAGATGAGTTAACAACAAAAATAGTTTGGAAGGATTGACAAAGCATTGGAAAATCACCTAAGAGGATGAGGGCAAACATGGCGAAGAGAAAATAGCAAGTGAGATCTTTTTTTATAGACTAATAAGACTGCCTAGGTTTCTGTGCCCAACGTTTCTTGATCGGGTAGACCTATGTTCTAAGGCTATGGATCTCCAAATTAGGTAACATGAAGTACAAATGTAAGCAAAACAATTCAAGAAACATTACATGGCAGTTTGTTGGTACAAATTTTGACAAGTTTGGTCAGACATGGTCAGACTTGGTCAACTCAAGAAAGGGGCTCGCTGTCACGTAGCCACACACGTAGGCCTTTACGGTGACTAGAGGGCTGATTTCACCAAAAGTCAACATTCTATGAGCCATAAGACACTAAAATGCATATTTGGATCAATCCTAATAATTAACAACTCTATTTCATGCCAAAAAGACATAAAAAGGTGCAATTATAGTATGACCCGGGTCAACCCAGGAAAAGGGCTCATGTTTCACGACGTTGTAGGGCTATTAGTGGGAGGTGATCCCAGTGGACCAATCTTAACTCCTTTTTGATGTTTTTAACAGAATTTAAGTGGTGTACTATATTTCTAAGCACATTCTAAGCATTCTAACATCTCTCTGCGCAAAAAAAAAATTGATCACCATCCCCCACTAGTGACTCAGTCAACCACGCGAAAAGGGTCAAGGCTCTCATGAATGAGGCCATTATGCAGGACCCGAAAGTGGTTGACTTCAAGCTAAATTTTAAATTTTAAGGCAAAATTTTACACAGATTTAGTAATAAGAACATTCTAACTACAATAGGAAAGATTCTACAACAATTTAATTTATACAAGAACACTTTTATACATACAAGAAGTTAATTTACATAAAAAGTACTTTTATATATATAGCACGTGAGTTTGACTGCATACACAAAAGATAGCTTTATATATTTAACTATGTACAAAATTTTTGTGCTTCCTGTGGCTTCTCCTTGTGGATCCTCTCGCTGTGTGGAAGTCCTTGGGCATCACCGGGCCACCCTCTTCGCGATAGATTGCGTGACAGATTGCCCTCCTCGCCGAAGAGTTGGGATAAGTCACTGGCCGCTCTTGCAGACGGGAATCTAGGGGTGTGACCCTATAGTTGGTCCGGAAACTCTTTACCGCCGCCGCCGTTAGCGCCCTTCTCGGCTGGTGTTGTTGGCACGCCTTCCTCGCTTCCCCGGTCATCCCCCTTGCCGCCGCCTCTTGGCCGCGGACGGCCAGCTAAGGTTGATGGTTTGATCCGGCCCTGTCTCCCCACCGAAGCTGCTCTTCCCGGGCCTTTGAGAGTGAGGTGTTGCCTCGTTGAAGCAGATTTATTTTTCCTTCCCTCCCGTTGAGACGCTTTCTCCGCCGGATTTTTCCGATACTCTCTGTCGCCGCCGCCATAGAAGTGGGTGCACCTCCGGGCTGTACTCTCTCCTGGCTGTGCATTTGGTGCATATGTTCACCGCTAAGAAAACTGATTAAGTTGTTTAAGATAGAAGAGAGGTTTAGAAAAAGATAGGAGAAATGGGTGGTAAAATGGTATTTAAAAAGGAAAGATGCCTCTAGGAATATTCCTCCTACTATTAATAGCCCTATTGGCCCTCCCCTTATTAATTACCTCACCATACATACTTATTAATGTATGGCTAATAATCAGATATACTTTAAAATTCGAATTTTCCTAGTGGTTTGAAGTGTCCATTATGTATTTATGCTAATTTTTTCACCACGGCCCCGGATTGAGATGATTCTTCATTCATTTTGAGGAAATTTTGATACGATAATTTTCACCCAATTTACTAGAATGTTAATTTGACTCATTCTTTTCCTACATCTAACAATCCTAGCCTATACCTAATTCCGCTACCTAGGGAGAAAAATTTCTCCCCATTTTCGAGGTTCAATCTGAAATTGTCATCCAACACCCTATTAGGGCCTAAGCTAGGACTACTTCTAGCTAGGATATATCACGCTAGTTCTGGTCAACAAGAACATGAATCGGATACCATTGCATCAGCCTCCTACAAAATATACGGCGCCTACCAGACATCAGAGGAAATCCCCCACCCGCCTCTTTTTCGGACCAAGACGTGGGTTCTCCTGCCTATCCTCTCAAGACTCCGTGGAATCTCCTAGTGCAGAAGGTGTCTTGTGCTCTCCCCTATGTGCTCTTATAACAATGGAATCATAAACAACGCCATAACTTTTAGCAATAACAATACATCAAACCACCAATGAAGGGTAGTACATCCACATCCATAGAGACACAATAGAGATAAACATATGACATAAAACATGAGAGTCTTTATCCAGGCTCACTCTATGGAGATAGGACTGACGGCTAGGCTACAAGATAGAACAAACCAATCATAACACTGGCGGGTTATAGACAATGGCTAGGGTAGTCCGCTTCCATCCTCTCAGTAATAATTATTTTAATCTACTCAGACTGAATTCTGTGACCGTAGCCCGCCGACACGCTGTCCTGCATCTCCCATCCCAAATGGTTTTTTGCTGTTCCAACTCCTACCAGCTGCCCCTGTTTGTCGCATGGCTACCACCACTCTCTCTCCCACCTGCTATTTTTCCACCACATTTAAGGACTGGACGGGACCCAACCCACCAACCGAGGTAATGTTCTAACCTAAAAGGCCACAATGATTTGGACGAAACCAAATCACACGCCTGCACTGAGAAGTTAATCACACCATCCTCCTCAAGGCCCCCCTCCTGGAAGGCTTGCAACCGGGAATTGGGGGCGGACCGAACTCGACCGCAGCGGGACCAATCAACATTCCAGGAGTGTGGACGACCACCATCTGGACCCCGCAACCCTATTACGGGTCGCCCACACCACTAGGGCAATGAGTCCAAATCATATCACATTTGGTGACCTGACGGGACTGAACCCACTACCGGAGTGGTAGTCAGGTGTTTCTAACCGAAGTGCCCACGATGATTTGGACGAACCAACCACACGCCCGCACTGACAGTTAACGTCACTGCATACCCCTGCCTCCCCGGAAAGATCGCATGCACCACATCCAACGGGTGTTCATCCATGCCCTACCGACACGTAAGGGACCGGCCATAAGCCTAGCTTGCTATGAGTCCCCAAAGAGTCGCTACTGTAGACCCCATCCTTTTAGCCACTAGCCCCTATGTAGTGTCAAAATATTCCATAGTCCCCATAGTCGGTGGGTTCTCGTGTAATGCGTCGCATATAATAGGTGTACTTAAAGATCTAACTAGAAGCATCATCTAATAGTGCTTCTAGGTCTCTACCCCTTTCCCCCAAAACAAGAGAGCAAACATGATCAACCAACATCACATATATAATGTAAACATCATCATAATGAGAATAATATCTAAACCTAATCATATATCTAACTTATGGTTAGGGTTCATTGATTAGGTTCAAGATCTAAACTGAGGGTGCTAGAATGGCTCTACTATAGACATGTGAGACACTAACTCATCTGAATCCTAACTTCTAGATGATCTACCAAGAACTTCTACTAAAAATACCTCGCCCCAAGAACCCTCCCGCCTCCTTTAGTGTCTCCATTATCTTCGGCGTTCGGCGCAGCTCCCACTCCTACCGATGCATGCCTAGGGACCGCTATGGCGTCATGCCGAACGGTTCTCTAAACGGAGTTTCGAAATGGCAGCGGTTCCCACCGGGTTGGAGCTGCAGAGGCCTAGGTTAGTTTAGGCCTCTTTATAGGTTAGGTTTTTGTTATGCCACATGGCTCCAATAGGGTGGTTCCGTAAGGTGGTGCTTTGATAGGTTACAGCCACGTGAAAATGGTCTAACCTAAGGTTGGCTGGGTTATAATAATAACTTAGTCATGTACCCTATGCTACTAACCTATGGCTGGGTGGTAGATTTATAGGACGTGGACCCGGTAATATAATGTGATGGCGGTATATATTTCCCTGAACGCCACGTAACTATTGTGCAATGCGCCTACGGTGCTCGGGTAATGCTAATAGTGCTTTGGCTTTGGCTGAATGGCCAAGGAAGCCAAAATGCGAAACCGAAAGGTTTAGGGTTTCTTTTGTTCCTTTTTACATGAATCCTTGATTTAGGTTAGACGAGATTAATGAGGCTTTGCCATTTGGCAAGCAGTCAACCCGCATGCCTGATACACAAAAGTAACATACCAGGCCGCCCCCCAGGCAAACCCTACCGCCCTCGCACCTGTCGGCACATGCAACGCGACCGGGCAAATACAACAATGACCGACCGTACAAGTCATGCCGGAACCGCCAACTCTCTTCACCTTGAATTCGATAATTGCCCCCTCAAAGACGTCGCAGGTCTCCCTCTTGGAAATCGTCAACCCTCGAACACATTCCATGCATACCTACAAACACAATTACCCCAAGGTAATATTTAAGTTTAAATTTCATAATCACATTACTTGTTCCATAACATACTATAGTAGTGTGATCTCTCTCACCCCTAACACCGCCTTGGTTTTTATGGCTAAACAAATATAATGCCCTAGGGCTGCTATCAAAGGTCGCAACTTAGGGCATTATCACGGCTTATAACACCTTCGAGTAGGGGACGCCGTCGAGAGTGCATTGCATATGTTAAGGGAGCAATGGTTCTGCTCCCCCGGCATGCCCTCGCCATTTTGCCATGGCCACATTGCCCTTGAATTTTATATTCCATAACTTCTCCACCAGGCACATTCACCCCTTTACCTTATCATCTATTCTTCACAAAATTTTATGGTTTGCAATATCATCATTAACACTGTAATCCAGTTCGCTAAGCCGGGCATAAGTTGGAAACTTGTAAAATGATAAGGCAACAATGATACTAAGAAAGCCTGAAGTATTGCAACCTCCTGCTTTCCTCTTTATGTTGGTAGCATGGATTTTATGCCATTTTATTCCATCCAAGACTTTAGAGTTTGGTTTTATTGTTTAGCATAGTGCCCATGACAATTTGCTTGGTTTTGTCTCCTAAGAATTTATTGGTTGATTGTGTTCAAAGAATGTATTTGGTTTTGTATAATGAAATGCATAATTTGTTTATGAAATATGATAAGTTTTACATGTGCTAAGCATTATTGTATAGATATTATTCTATTACATTGTAGTGGCATGCTAAGCATAAAGACCTTTTGGACTTTCCGTAACATTAGTTTTGTATAGAAAACGGCGGTTGGAACCGTCAATGAACAAAGACTATTCATAATATACATGATACTTTTATGCATTTGGCCTAGATAATGCTTTTTCTCTTGTGCCCTAGATTGGTTGTGTACTAGGGCCTTAGTGTTTAATATATAAGACATTATGTTGGTTGTTTGCCTTAAAGAGTTTTGTTGGCTAGGCAAGACCCACAGAGCATTTTACCGTGAGTCTCAAGAAAGAATTAGGATGTCCATCTATGATAACAACAAAAGTTTGACTCAAAACAAAATGCCAAATTCAAAAGCCCCATAAGCTAATCATGACACAACAAATGCAAAGCACAATCGCACTCTTCGAAAAAAATATCTCAATTAAATAGGATCATTGTGTGCACTTGTGTCGCTAAATGTGGTCCAAATACATATATAGTAATGTTTCCACCGATTGTTAAGCAATCCATTCACAACTATCTTAACACTGTCTGTATTGTAAAGGAAATGGGCCGTTACATCCATTACATACGACATCTCTTTTTGAAATGTATGCTATCAAAGATTTGAATATCTCAGATAGTGTGTATACATCAACGGATTGACCGTATTAAATGCTAGGCCAGACATGACCAAACTTTAGGCAATCTATAGACATTGAAGGCCATAGAAACCAGCCTCACTTCTCCTTATTCAATGGCTTCATGTCATTTTAAGCCAAAAGAATTTCAGAATGTAATGAAAAGAATTTTATCTAAGGCAACTCTAGGCATATTAATATAACGTGGTAATGAAGTGCTCTCAACAAATCCCTCTGCTCCACGCCAAACGCAGTCCTCCCCACCCCGTCCAAATTTTGACAATAAACCCTCGCTGGAATCATCTGTCACTGCTTCAAAATTTGAACTCGGCCATCTCTTTTCCCATTTTCCCATATTCTCGCGAACTCAACATAACCACAACTGGTAATTCATCAATAAAAACTGTGCAAGCAATGCCCATTGGTACCCTCTTAATGTCCTATTATAAATATTCCACAAAGAATGACATGCCAAAGAACTAAGGTAAATAAATCCAAATAACATTGTAACACGTCTAATAAATGTGCACATTATTCCAAAATTATCAGGGGTCTTTATAGCAATAATAATATACCCTATGGTAAATTATTAGACATGTCCCGCAAGCTATCAAACACAACTTCAGTTATTCGAAAAATTATTGTGTGCATGGGAAGTGTTAGGGGCCTCTATGCTATGAAATCAGTTCAGGTGACCGAAAAGTAACGAATGCATTCATATATGGATGCTCTTAAAAGATTGAAACTACCAGTAATCAATGCCATACCCTCCTTTTTTTCCCTCTGCGCTACCATGAATTCTTCCCCATAAAAAACTTGTGTCATGCCTCAAGTTTTCCCTAATCTTCTCCATCTGCTATAACCACCGCCATATTCCGCCATGGTCTTACTATTATACGCTAAGACTATGGTATGTAAATGCCACTTCATCCGCTTCACACCTAGAATCCATCTCCTTCGTATTCTCCTTTGGCACCCAAAAATCAAACAACATGAGATCATACAAGCTACATCTTTGTCGCCCCAATGATCTTTGCCGCCTAATGGTTTTGTTTGCGCAACGTGAAATTGATAAGGTGTATGTCCTTGTAACCAAAGCATACCTTGCAATCCAAAGCTCAAGCATCCCTTTGCAAGAACCCTAATATGATAGCAGCATCTATTGCAATAACCATAATAAATCTTCATCTTCATCCGTAAGTCAAGGAGTGAGTCTCATAGCACATAGCTTCTCGCGGAACCCTAGGCAAAGAAAACCGTGTTGCCGCTCACAACCCTAGGCAAAACCAAGTTATCTAAAAGAGACCGACGTGGCATCATTCTCCATTGGCTTGATCAAATCTCGTCGTCCAAATTAGGGGTCGGGTCCAACACCTACACAATAACATTATAATATAAGATAGTTTTTAAAATTTCAATTAAAGGTCCATTTATCTCTCTTGCAACACAATATGACAAAACAAGCGTAAGTCTTCGCACGCGACCCTCCTTGTCGAGCAGACACCCTACGGGCCAGCAGTCGACACTCACGTTAGTATACATTTAATTACTATAAAATTGGTTATTAGGGAACCAACCCATTTAATTACAATATATATGTGGATGCAAGGTAATTCTACGTAGGGAAGATGATGTTTCTTCCATCTTGGCCATGGAGACAGCCTCTATCATGCCTACAGGATCATTCATGCCTACACCTTTAGTTGCCTTTGGCATGAAAGATGGTATCCTCCCATAAGACATTGACTAGAGGTGCTTTCCCATCAATGCATGATTAAATGACCTCTTATTTCAATTTCTCAATTCCCAAGACGGAACCACCCATCTAGCTCTCCGTGTCAACCACTTCAGTGACAGCCGACCCTGCATTGCCCACGAAATCGTGGCATTGCTTTTCAGACTGGATTGTAGCACCAACGCAATGGCCCTATTACAGGTGTCTATTTCTACTTTAGCAGAAATTTGGGATTTTTGTTTTTCTTTATAGGCCTCGCTAAGAGAAGAACTGGCTACTGATGATTTTAAGGTGGTCGCCCGCCATTGCAACTCTGTCTCCGGGTCACTTCCTCGATTAAGAGTGTGCCTCTTCAGAGACTTATATATGGAAGACCGACTGTTATTATTGTGTGTGTCATGGAGTATCAATCCTAACTCCCCGATGACTCTCGGGTACACACAATTTATTCTTATGGCAAATAATAGGTTACCTTCCTTCTAATGCTTTGAAGGTTTCCCTCTCTTTATCCTGCTCTGCCTCCTTAGAAAGTCCGCGGAAGTCTTCGGGTCTGCTGGCATTTCTTCTATCTTTCTCTTTACAAATCCTACCGGTAGTATTGATATGGTATTGCAATAGACTCGCCGCCAAGGGTGCCTTGAGAGCATCCCAACCATTACTGAGCCGTCTGGCTTGCACGCGATAATAAAAAGCTTCATAATTCTCCGTGAACTTCATCCATCTCCCCTTTGCCTCAAGTTGAGATACGTGGTTGAGTGAAGACATGCCGACTCTGATGGTTCGTATCTAACCGGAATTTCCTTCCAATAGATAATGCCCATATTCTCAATGCTCACCATGCCGGCAACTCTTGGTCATGGGTTGCGATGCGTTTCGCATCGCTCATCTTCCTTAAATCATATGCTACCACCCTCCTTCTTTGCATTGAGACCGCCTCAAGGTAATCTTTGTTAGTATCTCTGCTAAGCCACCAACTTGTCTTTCTCGGGTCGAGTATTAAGATTAGCGCCAGTTTTAACGCTTCAAATCTCTTTACATGGTTATCTCTTTGCCAATGACTCGGCCCAATCTTTTATCTCTCCCCGCTTTGGTGAGGTCCATTAGTGGTGTCAAGCTATTTTTGCAAAGTTCTTGACCTAACTTCGTAATACCTTGCTGTCAAGAAGCTCCTCACTTCATGGATATTCTTTAGTGCCGGGCCAATCAATTGCATCGGGCCAATCTTCAAGTAGGTCAGGAAACCCTTCCATTGTGATCACATGCCCCAAGTACTCTACCCTTCTACGCGAAGTGGTACTTAGATAGTTTCACATAAAGTCGACCGACTTTTCAAGTACTTTCCTCAAGTATGCCCTCCAAAGATTTGTTGTAGACCAGGAATATCATCAAAGAAAACTATGGTGAATGTATCTAGAAACCGCTTAAAAACATTGTTCATGAGCCTCATGAAAGTTGTCGAGCATTGACAATCCAAATGGCATCACCGCGGTAAACCCATAATGGCCATAGTCTTCATGTTAGTCCTGGTGTCTCCCGGTAATAGGACTATTCATGCATACGACGGACCAAGTCAAGTTCAAGGATCCACGCATTGCACGGGTCGGGTCAGTTCAAAGCCCAAGAAAGACTGTTAAGCAGTGACCACGCAATAAAGCTCCCGCGTCCACAACAAGAGGCCGCCGTGATAAGGGGATGGCTCACACGCCTGGCCAGCTGCCGGGCCAGTGATTCTAAAGACTTCAAGAGGCACTGGCTAACATTCCGCGAAATCAAGCTTCCTTCCGTGAGTCGGCAATCAGATCAGTCGTGGTGTTCTATATTAGCCAAAGGCCATTGCACTATATATATGAGTAGAGCTAAAGTACAATACGAGTTTTAGATGAGTTTTGAGTCTCTGTCTCTTCTGGCTTCTTTCGATGGAGTTTCAGCAGCCCATCATTGATATCAAGCAGTTTACCATTTTTCCTCTTCATTGTTCTCTTTTTGTTCGCTTTCTTCTTCTTGTTCTTTTTCTTTGTAATCCTGCTGCGGGATATAAGTCCCCGGATTCTCCTCGTTAGATCCAAGGGTCCTCAGGGTTGTCTTTGTGCGTTCTCAACCTGCATTCTTAAATCGTCACGCCAGCTGCCTAAGTCCTGGATTCGATTTTCCTTCTTTCCTCGTCGCTAACCGTCCAAACTTCACGCCGTAAGAACTTTTCCCGTGATGGCGCCTCGCTTGGAGCTTCATCGAAGGGGAAGTTGTTCGTGATGTGCTGGATCCTGCTTATGACATTGAGGGAGGCCACATTCGTCTATAGGGCTCGCTTCCACACCAACTGCGGTCATGTTCGTCTAAATTCTCCTCACTTGCAACATTGCACCACAAAATTTCGGCCTCATCACTATCAGAGCCCCCATCCACCAACCCCGCGACAACTCCATTTATACCCCCTCAACATGCCTTCATCCATCGTACGCCTTTCCGGGCCATACCGCCTTCACACAAATAAACCATCATCTCCCACGGTGGACAGGATATCCACATGTCTCTTTGCTCCCTCAATTTCTTCCTACATTTCCTCACCCACTTTCCTTCGCTTACAACCTTACCGACTCAAACCCAACGAGATCAGGCATCTCCAAGCATTCTCCACCTCAGCAACCCTTCATCGTATATTTCAGCACTATGCTACCGCTTAACTCTAATTTCTTTACATTATCTCTTTACTTATCACGTTCCCGGCCCACCAAAGACCCCTTACCTACCCTTCGTGACCTTAAGCTGACTCTATCCCACCTTGGCAACACGAAGGTAAACCCTTAGATCAGTGTTTCGTGCCATGGGCAATTCTGAGGCTCGCCGCCCCGGAATGGTCATGCGCAACCTCAACCGAAATTCCACATCTTTTTCCACCACACCGTACTCCTCATCAATGGCTCATGTCCAAACAAAAGCCACCGGAAACAAGATTGGTCAGAAATGAGAACCGCTTTTCTCACTCATGGGATCACGGGATGACGACGCCTCTCATCTCAAGCAACCAATGACCTTCAAGAGCCCACCTGAGTTCCGCCGTGATTTTGCGTATCAGCCACATCTCAAGCCAACAAACTCAAGGAGTACCCCACATTGTGCCGATCTTTGGTCTGGTTTCTCCAAGGACTTCCTCCGCCTTATCCTCGACTCATGATCAATACCGCGCCTCAAGACTTTGAATGGCTATCGATCTTGTCAATCATCACTCGGGCCAATGCTTCCTCCCCGCGGGCGTACTCTTCAGAGCTCCTTTCATTCCACCCGCCATGGTTCCCCGTGATCGCTGCCTTTCAACCTCAACACGCCAATCATAGCCGCTAAATGTGATCTGGCGCCATATCTGCAAATATCAAGGCCACTTGGCTAAGAGTGTAACTCCATCACACGGCCGCCTCATTGTAAAGATGCAACATGTGCACATGCCACCCAAGAGTGCACTCAAGACTCATCCCACACCTTCCGCAACAAGATGGTTTATCAAGTGCAAAACAACACCTCACATCTCAATCGCACATCGCTAGCCACCACCGCAAAGCAACCCAATCAACTTCTATCGAAGAATAGAGGCAACAACGGGATCAACATTATCGCCCCTTCCTTTTTGATCCTTCGAAGCTCAAGTGTTATTACCGCTAAGAATGGGGTCATACCACCACGGCAGGTTCTCAATCTCTACAAGTTCGTAGCTTCTCGCACAAATCGTAATTACATCGGGTCCGGGCCACGGCTTGGCCAACTCGGATTGCTAATGGCAAACAAGGCCCGCCTCTGTTTCGAAGCTACTCAAGGCCAGCACTACGCGACAACCAGTTTCGCAATCAACCTCGCATTGGATCAAATAAGCATGAAGAAATTTCGTGCCTTAACCTCCCATCTCGCCCATCAAACTGGGTTGGCTTGCCTCAATGCACCGTATCATTCCAACCATTATTCCTAATGGCACGCGAACCCTCGCCTTTGCCGGTTTACGGCCTCTTCCTCATGAAGAAGAAGAAAAAGGTTCACTTTGACCGAATTTGAGAAACTCATGCCGCATGTTATGCCTAAAAGTTCACTAAAGCATTTTGAACCTCATGCAAGCCGCCGAAGGTCGCATCGCTATACGTTCATGCCACCACTAGAGCTCTCAACAAAGACAAGAAGCACTTTCCACGCCTCAACCTCCACGCCTCGACATATCCAAATATCGGCCGGGCAGGTTGACCTACTCAAAGAAGTTGTCGCTTTTACCACGACCGCACCTATGGATCCAAGCAGTTTTTCATGTGCTCGAACTCCAAGAGGAGCTGGCAAAATCAAAATTCCTCCTCTACCCTGCCACCATCTTTGAAACCTCATTCCGCCTCAAGGACCGCCACCTCGACCGCTTTACAATGCTTGCTACCCCACACCCACCCGCATACGCCACCTGCAATCAGCAAGTCAACCATGTTCAAATTGACTCGGAGGTAGCGCAGCTTAACTCTTTCATCACGGATAAACTCCGCAAAACAAATGGGCATCAAACAATCCTATCGTGTTCTATATGACATCAGTTCATAATGGCCATATTCATCAGCGACCTCATATGCCACGCTTCTCTTTTCACATCAACATTGTGATCTCAGATTCCCTTGAATTTGGTGTTTGAAGTTGCTGAGAAGATCCAGGATATGAAATGTTGGTCGGCAGACCTTTCTCCGCCTGTGCCGTTATATCCATTACCGGGCGACGGACGCTAGTCATCACGTGATGGTCACCAATGCTGGCTCATGGACTTGGAAACAGTAAAACATTTCCGCCGACAATGCTGAACCCTCTCCGACACACCGCATTCTCGAGGACGCCCGTAATATCTATATCGGGTTCGGGGCTCCACCGCGAACCGCCCACCAATATGCTGGATCCTTGGGAGAAATAACTTTGATCAGACCAGCCGCGGGTCGCTTTGTTTGACCCTTATCCGCTCCTTGCAACGTAATCCAACGTGTTGATCACTTTCGTGGGCCGAACCTCCTCGCCGCCTCCTATAGATGTACACGCCATGTGAAGCAACCTCCCTGATGAAAACTCAAAGAACTTCTTTCACCACGCTAGTGCCACGCATCCTCGCGGCGCTTCAACCTCTTCCATTGTTCAGACACTAAGTTATCCCCCATATTCGCACTTCGGTCGAGATTGTGGACTTAGGCAATAATCACCGTCCGGTCTGTCGAAATCTTTCCGGACACCTCTATCGTATCAGGCCGCCACGCCTTCAAAGTTCAACACATTTTTGCCCCGAGCTGGCTGAGATCTTCGGGATCAACAAAACCTTGGGAACTCCACCATTCCTACCAAGTTCCATGCACGCCCAAAAGATAGCAACGACAGCATCGCTCAACCCTACTACCGTGATCGCTACCAAGGGCGAAAATTGGATAAATCCCTTTGCCGGTGAGGGTTTGATTTATGAGGTCAACATTCTCAATGGGTGAGCCCCATCGCCATTGCACTCAAACACAATGGCAAGATCCGCCGCTTAAGCGCGGACTACCCAAACTCAACGCCACTGAAATGATCATTTTCCACTTCCTTCACTGCACTGCTCGAAGAGGTTGCCGGATGAGATGTACTCCTTCATGGATGGTTTTTCTCGCTACAATCGGCCTCCATCAAAGAATCCATCAACTCAAGACTACTTCACCACCCCGTAAGCACTTTTGCCTACAAGGTAGTTCCTTTGGATTATCAAACTCTCTATCAACGCTTCAACGCATCATTCTCGCCTTTCTTCATGATTTTATGAAGGAAAATCCCTTCTGCAAATCCTTCAAGATGATTCTCCGCTTCACAGCTCCATGCAGACGCACCATTTGGATACAAATTGTCCCCGCCTTTCAAATGTGATGCGTCCGGCATTAACTTCAACTCGGTGAAAGTGCACCTTTTATGCCACCAGGCGTCCCTGCCAGACACGCTATCACAGCGTATCACCAATGATCCTCGCTAAAATCAGTCGCGGTGCTCAAGGCCTGGGCACCGCCCAATATCAAGGAAACACGCTTTTCTCTTGGTAAGGTCAATTATTACCCACTTTCATTCCCTCGACTGGCATACTTCATTGCGTATCCCATTCATAACTTCATCAGATGAATCTACCTGGTTTAATTCTAAAGGATAAGCCGCTTCTGGCAGGCCTCACCAGTTCTCGCTTGTTCTCCTCAATGGACAAGCTCCTTTCATAAACCATGTCGACATGTCTCTCGCCTTTTACATTATTGAGCTGTTCTTCTCAAGAATATGATGCGACACGACAAACCAAATCGCTATCACGTACCGGAACTCAATTGGCCGAAGCAACTACCCGCCACGTAGCTTAGAAGTCTTGCTTAATTCTTTTCTCATTCAACGCTCACACTATCTTTTGGGTAGTCGATCAAATTCCTTTTGCTTGACCACCAGAACTTTTTTGTATTTGATCAAATCCACGCTTCATCGGCCGTATTGCTCGTTATCCCTTCGCAAGAATTTGCACCTTTTGAAATTATCTACAAGGTCGCAAATCTCATGTTGTCCCGATTATCTTTCACGCATCCACACGTATGATCCTCCACCGGGAGTCTCACTTTTTCCTCGACGCCAACTTCTTTCTCGGGTCACTGCCACACCACATTGTTCCATGACTTCAAGAAGATTCTCACGCGCCTCTTCCACCGTAGGGACGCACGCTTTCCAAAATTAGTTTAATAACCTGGCCGAATATCAATTTTCTCCGTAGGTCCGTGCGTGACTACACTATGCGGTTGCAGGCCATCTTTACAAAGGGTAAGGATACCGGCCCTTCGACCGTGTTTCCCCTCATGAAGTCCCCGATATTGTTCGAGAAGCCCATGAAGGGCTCTGGTGCGGGTCATTTTCGCGGTGATACTTCACCGGCACGCAAAATCCTTTCTTTGTTGCTATTTTGGCCCACTTTCAAAGACGCCACGCTTCCACGCCAAGACGTAGACGCTTTGCCATTGTGGGATGGGCTTCCACGGTTCGTGGACGCTCTTTCTCTCTTTGACGCCGGCCGCCGCCTACTCTTCAAGAATGGGGAATGGATTTTAGACCTATCGATCTCTGGCAAGGTAGACACTGCGGTTCGCTATATTTCGTTTCACTGGATTACGCTACTATAAATGGGCGGAAGCTTAAGACTTCCGCATAAACACCGCTGCAAGCACGCCCGTCATCTATCAACAAATCAATGATTCGCCCTACCTGAGTCGGTCGTGGCGTGTCCATTTTATCAATCATACCATCAAGGGTACCACAGACATCTCCGATACATCATCACAAGAGCACACCTTACTATCCTCAAGGGAATGGTTTTACGTAGTAAAGCACCAAATCGAAAACTCTCCGTCGCCAATTTCTAAGAAAATTTGTGAGCTTCGCACCGAATCGCAAAACAAACTTCCATCGCTCTCGGGGCTTACAATACTTGTTCGAAAATAGCTACTGGAATCTTCAAAATTGGCTTTATGGTCAAGAAGCTCTCATGCCTTTGAGTACATTCTCCCAAATCTCCTGCTTAACCGGCACGCCCATAATCCGCCAGGTAACTCAAAGAAAGGGTTTAATAATTGCAGCTTGGATGAACTTAGAAGGGATGCGTTTATATTCGTGTTCTTCATGGACAACGTTGCAAAAATCTTTACATGACAAACATTTGAAGACAAAAACATTCAAGGAAGGAGATTTGGTTCTTCTTTTATGATTCTTTCTAGACAAAATTTTCCTGCA
>JAJEKV010000154.1:545465-667506 GCA_021234155.1 Isoetes taiwanensis | reverse complement strand
AACTAAAGTTCGATGGCTTGGCCCTTATCAAATTGCTCAAGTGGTTCAACCCGGCGTTTTCAGTTTGGCTGGAATTAGATGGAACTCCATTACCTACACTGGTTAATGGCACGGCCTCAAAACATTTCATACCACGTAAAGTGGAAATCAACAACGATGTCGCTCCGACGCAAAACACAACGGATAGTGACTAAACCCGGGTGATATTTATATTATAGGTGGAATTTTTTACAAAATGTGGGCACCGCCAGCTATTTCCGCTATGGGCACTACCCTATATATACAAAAACGGGCTCGAGCCCTATCTACTAAGTCCTAAGAAAAACCCTCTACTCCGGGTTCGGAGCGGAGCAGGTGATGCGCAGGATGTGGTAGAGGTTATGCTCCGGGTCAATGAAGGTCTTGCGTAATCACCTCCATCCCATTGGTCTTGGATCGGGATGTTCACCCATCCCGCACACCAGCCATCCATCGCCAAAAGCCACGGTTGTGGCAGCGCCGTAGGTCGCATAATCCATCTTACAGGTAATCCACTGCATGAAGGCATAGTGCGGTTATCATGCAAACCAGCCGCGGACATACCGCGCCATCGATGCCTTCCGGCTTCACTCCCGGTTCGCCTTATATAGCCAACCGAGGAACTCCTTGTCGGCGATGGACCAATCACAAAATTATAGCGTGTTTGTAATGCAAGGCTGTTTCTAAAATGAGAATCTTTTTCTCCGCCATATCTAGCCATGGTACCTTCGACACATTCGTTTTAATGATATCCCACTTCGAAGTTGCCGCATTAAATGCCATTACTTCTTTTCATACCCGCTTTAACATTAATGTGTCCTTTGGCCACCTGTCACATCCCATCATTCTCTCGCCTCATCTCCACCGTTCATTACTTCTCCTTTGTTGTTCGGGGACTTAGCCAAATTTTGCCTCTCAATCCCTCCTTGGCATCTTTTCGACACTGCACCATCAATGGTTCTGGCTTCGCCCCTCATCATACCCTTAAGCCTCCATTTGCGCCCTAAACCTTTTCTTCTCTCTCGCTTTCGATCCTCGTTCTCCTCTCGCTTTGCATCAGTTCTTTTTCAAGCTCTTTTGCCATGGCTGCCCCAAAATTTCCTACACTTCAAGCTTCGCTCCCTGGGGAACAGACTCTTTTTCGAGTCAAGATCTTTCTTGACGCCCACTTTCCGCGGAAGCCCTTGTTGGCCCGGACCATTGAAGTCGCGGAACGCCGGAAGCTTTACGAATTTTCACAAATGGAACTTCCGCTCCAAATCCGGACCGGTCGGCGGTTCATCGGCTCACATCGTCAACAACCCGGAATGGATACACTAAAGGGTCGATGGCACCACCATTTCAATGACCAAAGACCTAATTTACGAGGTATTCCATATCCCTTTGCAAACCCCTTGTTTATCTTGGTCCGCCATACGGGATCTAGATGTCACCGAAGTTTGGTGCTCCTCGCTTATCATGCCAATGTACATCGCTCGGACAAATATTGACAAGCCCCATGAAACCTTTGTTAAGTTTCGTCAGTAAGTTCCTTGGTATTCTATCAAGAACACCCATATCAATAAGCCTTCTATAATATAGTGGTCACTTTGCTACTCGCTCCAACCACCACATTGATTGGCCCTAATTGTTGTTCCTACCTTCTCCAAGAAGTTGACCGCCGCCGGGCTACCACTTCTATCTCGAAGTTTCCGCGGGAGGCCATCTTCAAGCCATCATTCATCATTACTTTTCCTCCCACACCTCCTCCTTCTCATGATTCCACTCGTGTCCCTTCCTCGGATTAACACCAAGTCAAAGGCCCTTCGCCCTTCTTCTTCCGTCATGTCAAAATTCCGCGACTCACATGTCATCTCTCTCCTCCTCCGCTCACGTAAACAAAGCACCTGGATTCACACCATGTCTCACAAGCATCCCAAACAAGGTAACAAGAGGCTCCACCACCACAAACCCTTTCACCTTTTGTATCAAGACGGCTAGGATGTTCAAGCTGCTGCTCTCAAGTTACAAGAATCCCAAGAAGCTCTCATGCATGGGGTTCAAACGGCCCCGAGGCCTCCGACGCAGCTTCACCATGACTTTCAAGCTGCTACCACGCAAGTGCATACTCTGGAGACCCAGCTTCAAGACAAGCACGAAGTCTTTTTACAGGCCCGTGAAGATCTCAAGGCTGCCCAAACTCAGATTACTCAGCTTGCCGATCAGCAGGCACAATTGCAGACCACCATTCAAGAATTATTGGAGCAGGTCAAGGCACGAGAGACTCTTTTGGTTGCCAAAGATAAAGATATTGCCAAACTCAACCGCAGATACGTCTGAGAACTCTCTAACTACAACACTCAAGCACAAGACCTCCATGTGGCGGCTCAAATTGCCTCTTTGACATCTCACCACATCTCTCAAAGATGGCCTTACGGAGGTTCGTAAACGTAAAATTCTTGATGACGCTTGAGATTGTCGTGGTACTTCGACTCAATGCTCCTGGGCAATCCTCCTCCCATGTCGACTTCGAACGGGTCCGAGATTAAACCACCGATCTCTTCTGTAGAAAAAGGACAACCGGATCCGTGACCTCGAACAATGACTCTTACAAGCTATTGATCTGGCGATGAGGCTCGGACCAAACTTGACGGCTATGTTACCATAGCTAGCAACCCGCCTGTTGACTTCCCCCGTTCCTTCCAGTTATCGATTATGTGGTTGCCCGCCACCCTCTTTCTTCTAAAGTGGCATGGGCTGATGGTCCGATTGATGTTCCCCTAGCAATGCGCTGATTTTCTTCGGATCCGCCGGACCTCTCTGTTGAAGACAAAGGTTTATTCTGGCGCCCTTTTAGTCTTTGATCTCATTCATTTGCGGACGATCCGGATATGATCACCTTGAGTTGTTCAGCCAATGGCATACATTTTTCATGATTTCTATCCGGCTGATACACGGGACAAATTCGAGATGGGCCACATCGAACTTTTCGTGGTGATCCCACACTTCAATGGTTGCTTTTGGATAACAATCCCTATCGGCTAATCATGATCGGACACACTTCTTCATCAAGAGTACATGCCCACGAGCTTGCTCATCATTTGCCTCTCTCGGCAAGCCGAAGCGCCGCACGAGGATAAGGAAGTATCCAGGACATCCCGAGGATCTTCCCTTTGCACAAGTTTATATGCAAAGACCGGCAGGGGATACAATCAAGGCGTGCTCTCTGGATAGCAAAGGCAGTCCCCACGGGTTGGGATAGCCCTCAGATGTAAATTCTCAGCTCCCCGCATACGGTTTTGGGACCATTGGTGCAAAGCTCTAGATCCGGCTCTTGTCCGCATGAATCGGGAGCGGGCTCAGTATCATGCCCACGGGCATGATCCCCTCTCCCTATGCTTCCCTGGGTGTTCCTCCACGCCCCAGGTTCTTGACCTCTGATTGGCGTCTCCCCTTTTGGACCAAAGTCATGGATGGTCATGCTGGATGGACTCCACCTCAGATCTCAACGGATCTCCGGTGGGATCCCCGTTTTGTTCGCCGCTCCAATTGGGAGGATGGTGCCACCCTTGATAACACTACCAATTGGATCTATATTCCCAATGGCGTGGTTGGCAGCGCCTGGCGATGCTCGCGATGGTCTTGATACCTTCTTGCACGAATCCACCACCCAATCCTTGATCAAGACGTCAAGCCGCCAGCCAGGCCGCTCTCAAATGCATCCCGTCAGCTCTTTAAATCGGGTCCATCCCCATCTTTTCATCATCCGAATGCGGTCGGTGCCTTCGGTCTCCGGTTATCTGCCTACTCATGGAGTGCCGGTTTTGTTTCTTCGAAGCCCATGCCGCCTCTTTGAAGACATGTGCGCTCTCATTTTCTCATTGGCGCCGATCACGCCCTTGGGCTCAACCTCCCCCGCTCTTCAAATACGCGGGGATCTCATACGCACTTACCATAATGGTGCGGTCCTCACTCCGTGAGGATCACTTTCGACCCGATGGCTTCCGCCTTCAGAAACACTTCCTCCTTTTTCTTCACCCCGAAGTGTCGTTTTGGTGGGGGAGTGTTAGTCCCGTGCCTCCTGGTACAGGACTATTCATGCATACGACGGACCAAGTCAAGCTCTAAGTAACTTCTTACTAGATATGCATTGCATGATTGGGGTGACCTCCTTACCTGTTATCTCAATGATTTTGCCATCTGACGTCGTTAAGGTGACTTTTCGCTTCCCACAATCAATCACAGCTCCAGTTGGGCCAAGGTATTCCATGCCTATGATTAAGTCATACCTGCTAATGTTCATCACTTCAGCCCCCATTCCAACATTGATACCTGGCAAGTCTATGTCGAAGTTGATCCTCTTTCCTGCCATGTGTCGGATTGCTCCACTTGCCAATGCAATAGGCCTAGGTTTGGACTTCACATACTTCATCTTCAACATCTCTACCATCTTTGGCGAAGAAAAATTATGGGTGCTCCCTGTGTCTATCAACACTATGAAAGACTTGGCTCTGACTTTCCCAATCGTCGAGATGACCTGGTACTGACTCTCAGCATTCTCAAAGTCAATGGCAGCAAAAATGTGGCACTCACCCTGGATGTAGTCGTGAGCATCTTCTTCGTCGATCTTCGGGAGTGTCTCCCCCTCCTAGCTCTGCTAGCGCCGCGTTTATCACAAAGGGGCAGTTATGTGTCCGATGTCCTGGTTGGAAGCACCTGAAGTACAACTGCTTTTCAATACATTCTTGCCTTTTCTCCTTCGGAATGGACTGTAAGAACTACTTCACTGCTTTGGAGTAGTTTGAATCCCCTGCTTGCTCTTTGTCCCTGAAGCTGACCTACTTCTTGTCCTGCTTGCCAAAATTTGCATTCCCTTGCTTTCCATAGTTTGCATTGTACTGAGGTCTAGCAGCTGCCGGGCTTGTTGCTCTTGGGCTATAGCTTCCCGTGGCTTTCCCTTTGTGCTGATAGTACTGTTGCTTTTGTCCACCACCTTGGGGACCTGTTCCTTATAAGCTCACTGCCTTAGACTCTATAGCTCTCACAAGCTTCCCGATTTCCTCGTTCAAACCTTCGATGTATCCTTCTATTGCTGTCGCTCAACTTTGGCACATAGAGCCTCAGGCTCATAAACTCTTTTGTGTACTTCTGGACTGTCTTATTGCACTGCTCTAATCTGTAGAACTGTTGCATCATATGGCACTTGTGTTCCCTCGACACATAATGATGCTTGAATGCCTTGGAGAACTTCTTGAATCTGTAGCTATCTCTGCTTAACCCGTGGGCTTTGGAATAGCCTTTCCACCAAATTCTGGCTGCTCCCTTCAGGTTGGTTATTGCTACCCTGCCCTTGCCCTTGTCCTTCATATTATAAGCATTCTCGTACTCTCTCATTTCATCCAACCGAGCCTCGGCTTCCATTCCAGACCTGTTGTCTCCTGAGAACTGTTCTAGCTTCCTTGCCTTCCACACATTGCTCACTGTTGAGTCGACTTTCTTCTGGTAGTCAGCTTCAATCCTTCCTCTATCACGGTTGGAACCCTCTCGGCGGTCCTGCCGATCATTGTCTGCTCCTCAGATTTGGAGCTGGTGTCGGTACTAGAGTTGGAGGAATCCGTGCTAGGGGATCTTCTTCTCCGATTCCTCTTCTTTGCCTTGTCTGTTCTGCCAGCAAGTGTTTCGGGTAGTTGAACATTCTAGTCCGGTGCAATTGCTGCTCTCCCTACCAGCAAGGCTCTTATCTCGTGGATGTCTGATCTCATTTGCAATATCTCCTCTTCCGGGGTTGGTGCCTCGAACCCTTTGAACAGGTTTCTTGGCTGAAACTGTCTTGCAGGTGTCTGCTCTTCCTGAGGTTGTCGATCTTGTTCTACATTCCTGGGTGCTCTAGCTGCATACACATTAGATTGCACTCTTATGATTAGCTTTTGTTTGTTAATGCATTGGTTGTTTGATGATATAGTTGTGGGGACAAAATATATCAAAGAACATACATAACGCCATCATTTATATTCATAAGGTACAATATTTTTACAATTAATAATAGAGAGAGAAGAAGTCTAATCTATTCTTGGAATCTTCGGAATGCCGGGTTGTCTTCCAAGAACTTCTTCATTTGGATTGTATCGACTGTTCGCCCCAACTTTCTAAGAATGTTGGTGGCCGTGCCGCCTTGTAGTGCCGCTACCAGGTCTTCAACCTTTCTCTCTGAGGTGGAGGCCGCAGTGATGGCCAACCTACCCTGTCGTCTATATGGGACTGCGAAGTCGAAGATGCTCAATGCTATTGTCCTCTTGACCAGGATGACATGGTCGATGTTTGGAAGCATACATGGGGTGAGATCCTCTTGAATGGAAAAGGTGGTCCCTTTTGATGATTCCTATGCTTCTAAATATGCAGGCGGAAAATAACATCTCTAAACTGAACTGTGGCGATTTAGGTAGTCGAACCGTGTTGTTGCCAACCCAACCGGGCCGAGACAATGCCATCCTCGCGTAGGTCGCGCATCACTTTCGATTGAAAAAAGTACGCCTCTTCCATAACAAAAAAGTCAGTCGCCTTCATAATAAATGACGATACGCACATTCAGGCTAGGCAGGGTGCTGCTTGTCCTTCGAAAAAAGAAGAGGAGGCAAATTTATCATTCCAAACTTGTACCTCCAATATGTGCTTTGCAAGTATAGCCAGTATTGTGTGGAAGCATAATCTTCCAAGTTAGTTGATCCTAAGAG
This sequence comes from Isoetes taiwanensis, assembly GCA_021234155.1. NCBI lineage: Eukaryota > Viridiplantae > Streptophyta > Lycopodiopsida > Isoetales > Isoetaceae > Isoetes > Isoetes taiwanensis. The sequence goes on along the minus strand of JAJEKV010000154.1, from coordinate 660,778 downwards.
ATGGGGCACAAGTGCATGTCAATGGCCCAATTTGTGATGCTATTTAGAAGCCCTTCTGCTCAACATAATGGATGCGTAACTTCTGTGGGTTTTTTTAGATAACTTTCCATATTGTCAATATTTGTAGAAAAAAATAGAAAAGAACAAAAACATTGATCGGATGTAATATGCTCCATAATAAACCAAAACAAAACCAACTGTGCAAGTCAAGTCTGCGCTAGAGTCAAGGACCATACAAGTTATTCTTATTTACTAGTAACAGTGCCTAGCGTTGCTAAGCATTATTTGGGAACTTATAAATGACACGAAGATGTTGTTCTTGTTTGAATTTATGTTATTCATATCTATAAAAATAAGCATTGGAAAGCTAGGGCATAGTACAATATAAGAGATCTATAGGAACTAAGGGCCAATTTCATCCCGTATGATCTCTTTGTAGACTACGTTTGGAGTGAACCTCCTATTGTCTTTGAGCAGTGCTCCTTGTCTTGAGGTGTTTTGAATGTGCACCTTTACTCCATGTTGTGTGATGCACCTTGAGAATGCGACATAGAGCTGGCTATGCGTAAAGACTGGCATAGGTAGGTAGATGCCAATGGAGGACATAGACTGGCCTTGTGACTTGTTCATGGTCATTGAGAATGCGAGTCGCACGGGGAACTGCCTTCGCTTGAAGGGGAAGAGATTGCTATCTGATGGCTCCAGGGTAATCCTTAGTATGAGGACCCTTATTCCTTTGTAGGTACCTGTGATTATCTCTGCATCTATGATTCTTGGGTGCGCTTTGATGACGCGGAGGCGGGTGGCATTGCAGAGACTGGACTTTGGATTCATGTTTCTGAGTAGGATGATGATGGCACCGTCCTTGATGTGCAGCTTATGCGGTGTCATGCCAGAAGGGGTCAGGTGGTTGATGAATTCGATTGGAAAGTCCCTTGAAGCATCTTCGCCTTCTGCAATGATGGCATCTGTGCTTGTATACGTATGGAGTTGTCCATGCAACCTTAGAAGCATCTTATTGTTGATCCTCAGTGTGTCTTCATTCTTTGGTGTCAAGATGGCCTTGTCATACAACAGGTGCACGTTTGCCTCCGTTATTTCCTTGCCGAAGATGTTGAAAAGATTCGTTCATCTTTTCCGACTCGCATGTTTTGTGTCAGCTTGTGTGTTTTGAAGTTAGTCCACAATGGGTTCCTCTTGACACACTTCGAGATATCCTCCGTCCTTGTTGCACGCTTGACCATAGGCAACTGCTGTCGAAAATCGCCACCTGTGAACATTATCGTTCCCCCAAATGGCCTGTCATCTTGTCGTATCTCGCACAGAACCCTGTCGACGGCAGTGACTGCTTGCGTGTATGTCATCCCCATTTTGTCCCAGACTATGATACTTGCCTTTCTAAGTACCTCTGCTTGTTGGCTTGTTGCACGCAGTGCAGAGGTTGCCTCTTGTGTGAGGTTAAGTGGTAACTTGAACGTCGAATGAACTGTTTGTGCTCCCTTCAAGAGAAGGCTGGCAATGCCTGTCCAAGCCACTGATACAACACCAATGCCACATCCTCTTAGTATGCTGATCAGACTATTGAAGAAGAACGTCTTGCTCGTGCCTCTCAAGCCATCCGCATTGATACATGGGACTTGAGCTGGTTGATTGCATCTAGGATAATATCAGCTATGTGCGTCTGCTCCTTGTTGAGCTTGCCGTAGTTTTTCCGTCCTTCTTTCAACTCCTTTTCTGCATCGAAGTTGGGTTCATTTAGGAAGTTACCTAAAATATCTAATCGAGGTTCTGGCAATGCAAGTTGCTGGCATGTGCAGCCGCTCATCTGGAAGATGTCGTCGATGTCCTTTAGTGTGTGGTTATAAGCCTGCTCTTGTGACATCTATCGTTGGTAATCTTCTGTCAAGCTGTCCTTGAAGAGCTCCCATAGTCGCATTGGATCTTGTGGATCATTGTATAGGCAAATGAACACAAATAACCGGGCGTGTTGCGATCGCATCCGGAAGATGCTCGCTGCCTTCGAAAGTGTCTTCCCACTCTCAAGATCGCCTTCCAAGAAAGCTGAGCTCTTTGGCAGCTTCCTTGAAAGTTGAACATAATTTTCCATTAACAGTGCGCATGTCTTCGAAATTGGTTGCACCCTTGATACGGAGCAACAGGAGACGGAGGTAGTAGCGGTGACCGTGATGGCCCCTAGCCTGGATCTTGAGGCAATCACCTGTTCTGGAGATGTCGGTCTGGACCTCCAAGCCACTGGTAGGCAGTGACTACACCCAAAGCATCTGTGAGCAACTGGTTATTATGGTAGCCCTGAGAGTTTGTGATGCCAGAGGGAATTGTTTCAAGAATTGTGATATGAAGGGGAACAATCCGGAGAAAGACTTACTTCTTTAGGAAAACAAATAGCAGGAAGGTACGGCTAGATAAATGAAGTTCTCTCTCTCTCTCTTTTTTTTTCCTGGAAATAGAAGGTCTATGCTAGATGAAATTCCAATATGTAGATAGACTTGCTAAAAGGACAATTTGAAAAGGTGTTGATTCTGCAACAAACAGCAGTGCATAATGTGTTGAAGAAAGGAGAATCAATAGCCTTGGCCACGTTTTTTCTTTTTGTTTTTTTTGAACAATAAAGCAGCAAAACAACGTATTTTCCTTTTGTGTAAAGATTTGGATGGAATTACAAGATATACTTCACTAGTAAGTAAGGCAATTCTGCAAAAACTACAACGAACAACAAGATCAGTATGCTCTTTAGATGCAACAACAATTATACTTGCATTAACTGGCTATCCCAATTGATCAACTAGATCATGGAAAGTTCTCAAATACAACCTGTCGATGCTTTTACAACAGCGAAATCCCTTTTTCACAATGAACAGATAACATAATTTTTCTGAACTCAAATAGGTGATACTAACTTCATCTTTCCTGTCAAAACGTAGAAGAAAGCATGAAGAATTGAATGTTCAAATCTTGGGCGACAACAGCTCCTCAAAAAACTCTGTGGGTCTCTCGTGCAGCATGGTGTGATCCTTCTTGCCCTCCCTTGCCTGTTAAATGCTCCATGAATTCTGTTGGGCACCATGCCGTTGAGGATTCAGCATCCATGATGGGTTCGTTGCAGATCATGCCGAATCCTCCTGCATTTAAAATGATTCTCCCTCCAAGCCCAAACCTTCTTACATGGTTCTTGCCAGCATCGGCCTAGGTCGAAATGCATAAACGAAATTGGAATGGTGGATATTTTGTTTTTTTGGACCTTATGGATTACAAAATGGAATATTGGACAAGGCTTAGGTTAGGGTAAAAAATAGAAGAGCAAAAATGAATGATGGAACAAGGATGAAATATGCAGATTCGAAGGATGGTTATATTTCTGTTATTTTTACTGTCCCCTTTTTTTTTTCTTTTTTTTTTTTTTTTTTTTGTTTTCCGCACAAGTCTTATGGCAATGGTTAGAACAGAGATGAAAGGCAACAGAACGAGATGTGTACAGTGATGGTGAAAGGAAAGGCCTAATGATGTGAGTCATAATGGGTGGAAGGGATATGAGTATGTGGCAGTTGTGGCAAGGATGCTGACTGAACCATGTAAGAGTCTTCAACTTCCTAAAAATTCATTCAAAAGCGGGAACTTTGCACCAACCTGTGTTGACTTAAACCGGTGGCCCAGTCCATGTAGCCTGCTGAGTTGGTACGAGGTAACTCATGACTTAACCAGCCCATGGTTATTCCTTCAGCAGAACTTTCCATTTGATCCTTATGTCTGCAACATTTTTCTGCAAGTATAATTGTTGTGCTTAAATGCATTAAGGATGCTGGAAGCAAGGAAATGCTATGGTGGTGAAGTGTGACATAAAAATGTATTAACGAATGCAAGTGAGGGTGGTATCACTTATGCAAAAATGAGATATGCCCTAATTAAATGCAATGAAGTTGTTGGCACCAAAAAGGTGGCCAACACACCGTCCTTAGGGCTCACGGTGTAGATCCTTGTGATGATCTTGAACTGCACCTTCCTCTTTTTCCAGGACGTCTGGCGCGTAAACTTCTAGTGCTGGGGGATTTCTGGATAAGTGTATTCATGTGCAGCTGGGTCGTCCTTGTTGAGCTCAAACCATGCAGTCAACATTGTTTGCTTTTGCATCTGCTGCTCGATGGCTTGTCTTTCATGGCCTTTCTGATAATAGACAGCTTGGTTGTTTGGCAGGTGAACAGGTAGTTATGTACTGTGTGGGAGTTGCCATGCATCTTGAACCCATATAGCCTCCACATGGCTTTAGGTGCAGAGACATATCTCGTGTCAATGTACTGCTCCACCTCGTCCCCATTGAATGTGGATGTTGATTTCCCTGGCGATCTTGATTAATGCTCGATCGTGCCCTTTGTGGATGTACTTGTAGATATACTTCACTTGTTGCCGATTAATCAAACATCGCTCCACATTGATACGCGCCTCATATTTTTCAAGCCGCCACCAGTTGTGGGGGACTATCCATCTATTGTCAATAGGTGTTTCGCCCCTCATGAAGTGTCCTGTATCCCGTCTTCTGTACTCTAGATAGCCATTTGAGTTAGTTGACTCTTGTATTGTCATTAAATGGCTTTTTAAATCCTTTTGCGCATTCCTTTGTTGGACTACCTTCCTTGGCTTTCATGCAAGGAGCATTTGGATTGAGGGCTCCACATGGGCCATGGACCATATGCTTGATGACAATCTCCTGCAGGTTATGATTTTTTGGGCCCGGTACCTGGGCACTCGTGATGCTGTCAATGGCGTCGCTATTCCGAATCTTATCTTCTTGTTCGAGAATCATGAGGAAGTGGCAGTGTGGCAAGCTTCGCTTCTGAAACTCTATCGTGTATGTGTGTGCCTTCACCTTGCCCAAGATATCATTGTCAAAAAGATCGTGAAAGAATGCTTTGAGCTTTGTGTGGAATACAGTGCAACCAAATCTGGCCTATCATGCGGCTGTTGTCCAGGTAGCAGGTTGTCTAATCTCTACCCAATTTGGGTTGGACATAAATGTTACAAAGAGGTCGGCTTTCAAAAATCTTCGGATCGATCAAGGTGTTAGTCACGTACCTCGAGGAGGGCAGGGACTATTCATCATACTCTGACCGGACCAAGTCAAGGCCAAGGATCTACAAATCAGGCAAGGTCGGTCGTCAAAGGCCCAAAGAAGACCAAGCAGACCACGCAGGCAAAGACCATGCACGAGGTCAAGAGGAGGCTTCGGACAGTGGCGGCCCGTCGCTGCCCGTCGGCGTCAAGTGATTCGAGGCATTTCAAGAGGCACTGCCGATATTCCTGAAATCGGGGCCTCCTTCCGTGATTCGCACCGAAATCGGTCGAGTGTCTATATTGGGCCAAAGGCCATTGTACTATATATATGAGTAGAGCTAACTCTAGTTTTAGATGAGTTTTTGAGTCTTGTCTCACTTCAGTTTTTCTCTCTCTATTGTGAGAGCTCATGTATCTTCATTGACATCAAGGAAGTTATTCTCATTATCGTGATCTCATTTGTTCTCTTTTACTTTACATTTCTCTTTTTCTTGTTCTTTTTGCAAATCCCCGCGTGACATAGCTCCCGGTTCTCTGTTAGATCCAAAGGTCCTCCGCAGGAGGGGCTGTCTTGTAGGAGTTCCCAACCCGGACCCCAAACAACCGTGCCGGGTCTGATCTTTCTTTTCTTTCCATCATAATGGGCTCGAGGTTTCAATCTGGAAGAACTTCTTTTAAACGGCTCGCTCGCCTCGAGCCATCAATCAACCTTAGGTTGTTCGGGATATGTATGATCTTGCTTATGACATTGAGGGTGGTCGTAATGGATTTCGAGCTCGATCGGCACCTCCTACCCCTCGTGCCCATTCTACCCGGGGTCTCCCCATGCTGTCGGCATTGTTCTCAACCTCAATCTCCACGGCCATACTCCGTTACAGTTGCCCCACGCCTCACTATTTCGGACTCGAAAGCACCTATATTCATATCCCTCCGAGGCCATACCCTCACCCATCACAACCTTCTTAGCCTCCGGTGGGATGGGCTACCCTCAAGTCTCCTTGGGACCTTCCCCGTTTATGAATTTTCGCATTCTCCATCCTTTCAAAGACGCACTTCTGTTTACCAACTCCGATCTCCGCCTAATGAGGATGGTTATCAAGGTCCTACCCCACGGATGCTACTTTTCACGGACCACCCGGGTTTTCGGTTCCACCCCGTGTTCTCAACCCCAGGGTGTTCCACCTCTCTATGCTTACGATATATCCTCCACCAAATCCACCATTGTATGTGCGACAATTCTGCCTTCATCTCCCACTCATAATTTGAAGCCGACTTATCCAATCTTTGGAAACACTAAAGGCAAACCTCTGGATCAGAGTGCTCAAGCCCACATGGAGGAATTTGAAGCCTTAGCCATTTTGAATGGTCATGCACTGCCACAACTCAAATTTCATATCTTTTGGACCACGCTCAGAGGCGCCCCTCATCGATGGTTAATGGCCAACAAAAGTCTTTGGAAAGCGAGTTGGCATGAAATGGCGCCTTTTCGTCTCATTATGGCACCACGGACGATGATCGGTTGCTCCTCAAGCAACTCAATGACCTTCAGCAAGAGCCCAGGTCGAGCCAGGGGATTTTATGGACCGTCTACACATTCGGCCAAACTCGAGTACCCCACACAAAGCTAGATTCTTGTCTGGTTTCTGCAGGGCCTTCCTCCTGCCATTCGACTCATGATGAGAATACACTGGCCCAAAGTCTTCGAGCAGGCCATTGAACTGGTCAATCACTCGATCAATGTTTCTTTCGGTATTGCTCTCCGCGGAACTCCCCTTCATGCCGCCTGGTCATGGTTCCACAAAATTCTGTCCACCTCAACAAACAAATCCACAACGCCACGGATCACGGTGTCATATTTGTAAACATCAAGGCCATCGGCAAATGAATGCAACTCCTCCAATGGACCTCCTCAGCGTAAAAGATGCAATATGTGCAACCACGCGAACGGAAGAATGCGCTTTCGTTCTCATCCTACACCCCCGGGGAACAAAATGGTCTTTCAAGTCCGGACACGCCTCAACAACAACGATCATATCAGCCTCACCGCAATATCAAACTCAACAACCGCTAGAAGGTAACCACCACCGCGAGACAATCTCGGCCAGCCGGGGGACCAGGCAACCGCCCTCCCTTTGATCCTTCAAAAGCTCAATGTTATCATTGTCATGAATGGGGTCACACCACCACGGCGTGCCCTCAACTTCCTCAAGTTCAAGTCCAACTTCCAAGTTCAAATCAACCAGCTTCAGTACGTCTCACGGCTTATCAACTTTGGGTGGCCAGCGGTAAGCAGGGGCCCTCGCCCCTGTTTTGAGGAAGCCCCCTTCGCCTCCTCAACAACGGGGCCCAAGGCGAGGGCGCATCTACCTCCAATCCTATGGATCAACAAGCCCAAGAGAAGATTTACTAAACACTGAACCCTCCCGTCCAGCAGTCCAATTAGGTTGGTCTCGTCACACGTCACACACGGGCTTCACGCTCTTTGACCATCATTCCTCACGATACGCAACCCGCCTTTGCTGTAGAAACCGTCCCTCATGAAGATGAAAAAAAAGTCCACTTCGCGCCTGATCTTGACAAACTCATGCCTTACGTCATGCCTAAAGTGAGACAAAGTATACTAAAACTCATGCAAGCTGCGGAAGGTCGCACACTGGCAAATGTTCATGCCACCACGAGAGCTCAGCAGCGTCAGGCAGCGCCGTCATCCTCTACTGGCACACGCTCTCAAACGTATCCAAATCAGTGTTGTTTTCGTACGCGTACGTAACATTTGTGGACGTACCGTACCTTCATAATCGTACAGTACGTCTCGTACTCTAAGAAAGAAGGTCAATTTTTTTTTTATTATTTTTTTAAGGTATAGACCTTACCCTAATGATTTTTTTCCCTCTCATACATTTTCTCGTAACCCTAAGGCCGCGAAGTCAAGCCGAAATTTCTGTTTCCATGCCGAAAGTTCTCTGTTTCCTTGTCTTGAAGATCGAAGCAGGTAGCTAAGGGTCGAAAGAGCAGTTTAAGGCCAAAGGGACATCTCAAGTTTTCGACTCTCCTGGATTCTGAACTGATTAGGATATAAGAGTTTTAGAAAGAGGTAAACCTGACATTTGCTTCCTTCTTTGAATCGATTTGCCTTTGTCTCTTAAAATCGGCTTTGTACAGAGCTAGAGCATGCCATTTTATGAGGTAAGGGTGTCTAAACCTATTTTTTTTTGCTTTCATTTTATCCTCAGGCTCTGATATCATTTTCGGCCATTCATTTGATGCTTCTGTTGGTACATAGTTCGATTTGGGTCTTGAAGCAAGTAAGAATATTGATATTTGGTGTACACTACAAGCAAGTAAGAATATTGACATACAGCTCAATCAGGTAAGCGGGATTCCTTTTCCCTACTCTTGCTATTTCAGTTGTTTAAGTGAAGATATGAAGAGTGATACATTTATGCTTTGGTATCAACAACTGGACTGTTTGTTTCTCTTTGAATCTGGAAGTTATGATGTGAAAAATATGATTTATTGCTGTTTATGCACATGCTTTTAACAGTAGAAACAGTGATCTCTATGTCTATGAATATGGTTTGTCATATTAGGAGCAGATCTGAGAATTATGTTCTTGGTGGGCTGCAATGATTGAATTCGAAGAATAATATTACCTTAGTGCTTTAATACCACATTTCCTCATGTAAAATGCTGCTTAAATTTAGCATAGGTGCAGTGCATAAAATATTGTTTGGAAAAAACCCGAAAAGAATCCTACGATCTAAATACAACAACAATTGCTTTGCTCTAGTGCGGATCGTGCATGCCGTAGTGTACTTTCGGTTTATTATTTTCTACATTTGGGCAGCTTAGCTCATTTAAGCAACGCCTCAACCAAGATGTTTTCATGCCACAGGCTTTAGGCCCCCGGATTCTTTTACACTGATACCCAAAGCGCAATCTTCAAGGTATGCTTCTACACTTTTTTGAAGTAGTTTGTATTCAAAATTATTACACTATAATCGTTATTTTATATCACATACCAAAATTGTGATTTATGGGGAATAATTGTGCATAAGGTAAAATCGGCAGCACTTGAAAATATGAGAATGAATATGGCTATGAATATGGCTGTCATATTAGGAGCAGATCTGAGAATTATGTTCTTGGTGGGCTGCAATGATTGAATTCGAAGAATAATATTACCTTAGTGCTTTAATACCACATTTCCTCATGTAAAATGCTGCTTAAATTTAGCATAGGTGCAGTGCATAAAATATTGTTTGGAAAATCGGCATAAGGTAAAATCGGCAGTACTTGAAAATATGAGAATGAAATAAAGAAAATATTGTCTTCTTCTCTGAATTTACAGATCAGATCTAACCTTTATTTGATTTTTGTAAATCAGATCTGAAAAATTGATGGTTGGTCATTGCACATGAGACATGACATTATTGGTGAGACTGCAATTTTAGAGTTATAAGCAGGTGACAAATCAGAACTATGTGTTTGGATAGATTACCTTTTACTAACTAAAGAGATTCTAATTCAATTTATGATTCTCATTGCTAGGTGTTTAACTTTGTTGGACGGCTTATAAGACTAGTTTTTGATCAGACTAGTAGATTGAGCAGAAATTATGAAGACAAACTATTGCAATGAGTATAGGTGTTTTCAATTGCCCACTATAATATTTTTGTTTTCTGAACTTGAACTATTTAGAGGCCTATAAGATGGTCTCTTGCTTGTAATGATATGCTTTTTGAATAGTATGGTTTAAAAAAATTGTTTGTATATTTTTTAATGTAGTGTACGTACACAACGTACTTTACGTACACTACGTACTGTACGTCAAATCTAACAACTGTTGCAAAACGTACGTTAAGTACGCAAAACCCTTAAAGTACGAAAAAGGTACAATACGTTAGAAGACGTACTATACCCGTACGGTACACTACGTACGTGACTACACTGGTCCAAATATTGCTGCTGAGGTAGAGCTTCCCAAAGAAGTCTCCGCTTCTTTACCACAGACTCCAGCTCCCCTGGATCCTGCGGACCCCTTTTCACATGTTCCTTTGGAACTTCAGGAAGAACTCGCCAAGATCAAGATTCCTTTGAGCCTGGCTACCATTTTGAAACTCTGTCCGGCTCTCAAAGATCAGTTACCTCTTCCACGGTTACGGTTGGAGCTACATTTTGAGACCTCAACACCCACGGTGCACGCCACGATGGGCAATCAGCGATTCAATCATGTCCAAATTGATGGTGGTAGTGCCGCAATCTCATTCTTGATAAACTCGGGGAAGCAATTGGGCATCAAACAATTATACCGTGCCCTTATGACATCAAGTTGGCCAATGGCCATATCACGCCCTCAAAGGCGTCACTCCTCTTCTCCATATCTCGGCATTGGTGATCTCAAATTCCCATTCAATTTGGTGTTTGGAAAGCCGGAGAAGATCCCGGTGATTATGAAATGCTGGTTGGACGACCTTTTCTGCCCGGGCTAAGAGTATTCACATCGGGCCACGGACCAACTTGTTATCACGGATGGCCATCTCAATGCCACAATGGATCTGGAACCGCCAATTGATCTCATCGAGAATGAGAACCTTCAATCTCCGGAAAACCGACTACGAAGAAGCACAAAATATTTATCATGTTCAAGCTCCACCCGCTGGTTCGCCTCTTTTCCTCCTACCCGAGTAGTGCCGATCCTTGGGGAGATGACATGGATCGGGACAGACGGGCTGTGGCTGCTCTTTGGACTCGTGCACGGCTTCTCGCAATCGCATTCAACGTCTTGATCATTTTTCAGACAGCACCCCTTCTTCGGAGACTATTGATGTTCATGCCGTCATGAAGCAACCCTTGCTTGATGACACTCGCCAGCCTCTTTTTTCTTCTCTACTCCAAATGCTGCTCCTCCCGTCATGCTTCAACCTCCTGCTCATCAGGTTCAAGACACGGAGGTTGTTCCTCATATTCAAACTCCAGAGGTAGAAATAGTGGACATTAGTAACAATCAACCAGTCCGTTTAGCTGCTAAACTTCCATCTACCTATAAAGCACGCGCTGTGACGCTGTTCAAAAAGTTCAAACATATTTTTGCCTGGAGCTACAAAGACCTTCGAGGTATCAAAAAAGAGTTAGGGGAACTCACCATTCCTACTAAACCTGATGCACGCCCCATCTAGCAACGCAAGACAGGCTCAACCCAAATTACCGCGGACCGGCGTCAAGGCCAAAATTGACAAACTCTTAGTCTGGCGGCACGGATTTATGAGGTTAAAAACACTGAATGGGTGAGCCCCATCGTCATTGCTCTCAAACACAATGGCAAAATCCGCGTTTGCGTGGACTACAGAAAACTCAATCACGCTACGGAGCGTGATCACTTTCCGCTTCCCTTCACTGACCAGGTTCTTGAAGAAGTTGCTGGTCGTGAGATGTACTCTTTCATGGATGGTTTCTCAGGGTACAATCAAATCTCTATCAAGCAAGAAGACCAACTCAAAACTACCTTCACCACCCCGTGGGGCACTTTTGCCTACAAGGTGGTCCCTTTTGGTCTATCAAACTCTCCTTCAACCTTTCAAGCAAGATCATGCTTTTCTCGCCTTTCAAGACTATATGAAGGAAAAACCTTTTCTCCAGATCTTTCAAGATGATTTTTCAGCCTACAGCTCCATGGATGATCACTTGGAGAAGTTAGAACTTGTCTTTCAAAAATGTGATGAATCTGGCATTAGTCTCAACCCTGAGAAGTGCACTTTCTGCGTCACCTCAGGCGTTCTTTTGGGGCATGTGGTAAGTAAAGAAGGCATCACCACAGATCCTGCTAAAATCAGTTGTGTATTGAAGGCTCAAGCACCGTCTAATATCAAAGAGACACGCTCTTTCCTGGGTAAGGTTAATTACTATTCCACCTTCATTCCTGGACTTGCGCCTATAGCTGATCCCATTCATAAACTCACGGGTGATGAATCCACGGGATTGGAATCCTGCGGAAGCTACTTTTAAGTTGAAGTTGTTACTTACTCAGGCCCCGGTACTTGTTCCTCCTCAATGGGACAAGCCGTTCCACGTTCATGTTGATGTCTCTGCTTTTGCCATTGGTGCTGTTATTTCTCAGGCCTATGATGAACACACGGATAAACCGATCCGCTATGCCAGTCGGAAACTCAATCCTGCTGAGCGAAATTACTCTGCCACGGAACGAGAAGCTTTGGGCTTAGTTTTTGTGTCCAACGTTTCCGCATTATTATTTGTTGGGCAGCCTAGATCAAGTTCTTTGTTGATCATCAAGCTCTTCTTTATTTGATCAACAAAGCCACGCCCACGGGTAGAATTGCTCGTTGGGTCCTTCTTCTGCAAGAGTTCGCTCCCTTTGAAATTGTCCATAAGGCAGGCAAGTCTCATGTGGTGCCTGATTATCTTTCACGCATCCACACGGAAGATCCCTCCACGGGTGTTTCTGACGCCTTTCCAGACGCTCAATTGTTCCTGGTCACGGCCACGCCCCATTGGTTTCAAAACTTTCAGCAATATCTTCTCACTGGTGCTCTTCCTCCAGAAGATCCGACGCTCTCTCCTGACAAGCTTCGCTCACGCCGCCGTCAGTTTCTCCGCAAGGTCCGTGACTACACTATGGTTGCAGGCCATCTATACAAACGCGGCAAAGACATGGTCCTCCGTCGTTGTGTCCTTCCTTATGAGGTGCCCGATATTGTTCGACAAGCCCATGATGGGCTTGGTGGTGGTCATTTTAGTGGTGACGCCACGGCACGCAAAATTCTTTTGGCAGGATATTTCTGGCCCACGCTATTCAAAGATGCCCACGCTTATGAACGCACGTGTGACGTCTGTCAGCGTGTGGGAAAGCCCACGGCCCGTGACGCTCTTCCCTTGACGTCGGTCGCCACGCCACTTCCCTTCAGCAAATGGGGAATGGACTTTGTGGGGCCCATGGACCCCCCGGCGCGGCACACCCGTGCCCGCTACATCCTGGTCATCACGGATTATGCTACCAAATGGGCGGAAGCTTGTGCACTTCCAGACAACACTGCTGCCAGTACCGCCAAGGTTCTCTACACGCACATCATCACGCGTTTTGGTTGTCCCACGGAACTTGTTAGTGATCGTGGCGTGCATTTTGTCAAGCATACCATCAAGGAGCTGACGGACTATCTTTACATCCAACATCGGAAGAGTACACCTTACTATCCTCAAGGAAATGGCTTGGCTGAAAGCACCAACAAAACTCTCATCACTGTTCTTAAGAAAATTTGTGACGCTTCTCGAACAGATTGGCAAGACAAGTTACCTACTGTTCTTTGGGCTTACAACACGAGTTTTAAAATTGCTACTGGCCACACTCCTTTCAAATTGGTTTATGGTCAAGAAGCACTTATGCCCTTTGAATATATTCTTCCGACTCTCCGCTTCCAACTTGCTACAGCACATAATCTACCTGCTGCACTCAAGGAACGGGTTTATCAATTGGAACAGTTGGATGAACTTAGGCGAGACGCTTACATTCGTGTTCTTCATGGACAACAGTTGCAGAAATCGTTGCATGACAAACGTCTTAAGACAAAAACATTCAAAGAAGGTGATTTGGTTCTTCTTTATGATTCTCGTTACAAAAATTTTCCGGGCAAGTTAAAGTTCAGATGGCTTGGTCCTTATCAAATTGTTCAAGTTGTTCAACCCAGTGTTTTCAAACTGGCCGAGTTAGATGGCACTCCATTACCTACTCTGGTTAATGGTTTTCGCCTTAAGCAATTTCATACAGAAGCAACAGACAGTTCTACCAAAGATGCACCACAAAGTCCTGAAACAACAGATAGTGACTAAACGCGGCATATTTATATTACTAGAGGCAAATTACAAAATGTGAGCATTGCCCACTTACTTTCGCTATGAGCAGAGCTCTATGGGCAGTGCCCTATTTACAAAATCCTAAGATTAAAACCCCTCTACTCCGGGTTGGGGGCAGAGAGGTGATGCGAAGGATGTGGTAGTAGTTACGATCAGATCCAAGCGGATGAACCACCACCTCCATGGCGTTGGTCGGGGTCGGGATGTTCAGCCATCCCCTTGCACCAAGCCGTCCATCGCGATGCCCGCGGTTGTGGCATTTCCACAGTCGAGACAGTTCATTTTGCGAGGTTATCCATTCCTGGCAGTTGGTAGGCATGCTGCCATACTCATGCTCATGGTCGCCAAGAGTGTCTCAGCGTTGCCCACTGCTCATCTTATATAGCCCAACCGACGGGATTCCTGTCGACGTGGACCAATCAGACCACTTTCGTAGGCGTGTGGTTGCAATGCAAGGTCGTTTCTATATTGGAATCTTTTCTCCGCCCATGATATCTAGCCATGGTACCTTCTGACACCTTCGTTTTAATGATATCCCACTTCGAGTTGCCCGCATTAAATGGCATTCCTTCTTTTCACGCCCGTCGAACATTAATATGTGTACCTTCGCCAGCTGTCACATCCGATCGTTCCCTTACGTCTCATCTCCACCGTTCATTCCTTCTCCCTTAACAGTTTGGGGACTTAGCCAAATTTTTGCCCCTCAATCGACTCCTTCGCATCTCTTGCCACCTGGCATCATCAACGGTTGCTGTTTCATTCTCATCACGCCCTTTCGCCAAACCCTTGTGCGCCCTAAACACCTTTTTGTCAATCTTCGTCTTCCTCTTCGCTGCGGTCTTCTCACGCCAGTTCTTCCCATTTCCTTTCCGGACTCTTTGCCATGGCTCGCGACCCAAATTCCCTCAACTTCAAGCTTCTGCTCCAAGGGATCCAGCTCTCTTTGAGTCAGCCACCTTTTCGACGCCCACCTTTCGCGAAGCCCTCGTTGGCCCAAGTCGAGAAGTCGCGGAACGCCAGGAGCTTTACGAATTCTCACAAATGGAACTCCCTGCACCAAATCCAGAGCAATTGAAGCAGTTCGTCGCTCATATAGTCAACAGCCCGGAAGGCTATGCTACCATGGTTGATGGCACCACCATTTTGCTTACTCAGCCCCTGATTTCTGAGGTATTCCATATTCCTTTGCAAAAACCTTCTTTATCTTGGGCTGCCTTACATGACATAGATGTCACTCAGTTTGGCGCATCGCCTCACCAATATTGCCAAGTCCCACGACACTTTTGTCAAGTTTCTGTGGCGCAAATTGCTTGGGTATTCCATCAAGAACACCCATATCAATAAACCGTTCTACAATGTTGTTACCACGGCCATCCGCTCCACTCACCATATTGATTGGCCACAAATGCTGTTTTTTAGACTTCTTCATGAAGTGGATCGCCTTCGGGCTGCCCCCTCCTCCGTCTTTGAAGCCTCTGTGGGTGGCCATCTTCAAGCCCTCATCTGTCATTACCTTCCACATCCTGGGTCCCCTTCCATTTCTCATGCATCCACTCAGCAATCTTTTCATTCACTTCCTCAAAACCAGCAGGCTGGCACTTCACGCCCTCCTTCTTCTTCTGGTCATGTCCAACACAATGCCACGCATGTCACTGTCTCCTCTTCCTCCACAGAAACCATGCCCTCCACTTCTCATCATGTCTCTCAGACATCCTGGACACGGGCAAACAACAGGGCCCCTGACCTCCTCATCCTCGCCCGGCTCTGTATCAATATCGCCGGGATGTCTGGGCCGTTGTCCTCAAGTTACAAGAATCCCAAGAAGTTCTTATGAATGGAGTCCAAGCGTCCTTGGAGGCATCGGATGCTGTTCATAGGGATCTTCAGGTTGCCAACACGCAAGTTCAATCCCTGGAAGACAAACTTCAAGAAAAGCACGAGGCTCTTTAAAGGCCCGTGAAGATCTCAAAATTGCACAAGATCGAGCGTACCGCGCTGGTCGAACAACAGCTCGATTTGGGTCCCTCCATTCGGGAATTCTTTGGAGCACGTCAAGGCCAGGGATAACCTCCTAGGTGACAAGGACAAAGACCTTGCCAAACTTAACACCTTGTATACAGAGCTTTTCGGGATTACCGCTTTTCAGTCCGGGACCTTCTGAGCGTGATGCTCGCATCACTTCCTTAGAAGCTCAGCTTTCCACACTGACCAATCAGCTCACGCCTCTCCAGGATCAGCTCACGGAGGCTATGAAACAGAAGGTCCTTGATGACGCTGAGATTGTTGCGCCGCCTTCATCCTCCTGGGCCATCCTCTTCACATGGCATGCTCTCACATAAATGGGTCCGTGATCGTCCCGCTTCTTACGCCGAAAAAGGAGAACCGGATCCGCGACCTTGAACATCAGCTCCAGCAAGCTGTTCAATCTACTGACGAGGCCCAAACTAAACAAGAGGGCTACATAAATATAGCTGTTCACATGTCTGTGGATTTTCCTGTTCCTTCCAGTTACCTGGATTATGTAGTTGCCCGACGCCATCTCTTTCTTCTGAAGTGGTACGCGGCAGATGGTCAGGTTGATGCCCAGATGCGCCGTGAGGATTTTCTCCGGATTTGGCCAGACCTTTCCGTAGAAGACAAAGGTTTACTCTGTGCCCTCCTAGTCTTCGACCTCATTCACTGTGAAGACCCTGATTTGATCACCTTCAGAGTTGTTCAGCCGATGGCGTACATCTTTCATGACTTCTATCTGGCTGATACACAAGACAAATTCCGAGATGGGCCACATCAAAACTTTCGTATGCACTACAGCTCCTTTGGTTGTTATTGGATAACAACCCGTATCTAAAAAAGATCATGATCCAGAATCCACACTCTTAATCGGGAGTACATGCGAGCTTGCTCGTCACTTACCTCTATGGCGTCAAACGGCTGGAGCAGTGCGGAAGAATCTAGCCCATCCGGAAGATCTTAGTTTTTGCCGGGTTTATATGTCGACTTAGCCGGCTACAATCAATTCACGTGCCCTTCCCGATAGCAAGACCATACCCACGGCCGATAGTCCTCCTGTCTATACTCGGCTCCGCCCCGATTGGGACCCGGTGGTGCCGAGCCCTTGATCCCGACCTTGTACGCCGCGAATTCGTGGGGGCTTCAAGAGCTCCACGCCACGGGCATGGCTCACTCTCCATATGCTTCATTGGGAGTCCCTCCACCCACGGTTCCTCACCGATTGGCGTCTTCGTTTTGGACCAAGGTCCGGAAGGCCACGGTGGGTGGACTCCTCCTCGATCTCGGCCGGATCTCATTTGGGATCCACGTTTTGTCGGCAGCTCAATTGGGAGGATAATGCCACTTTGGACTCCCCTGCAAATTGGATCTATATTGCCAATGGCGTGGTTGGCAAAAGCCGGCGATCTTGTTCATGGCCTTGATGCCTTCTTGCAAAAATCGCCACCTCAGGACCCGCCGGGTTCACCGATCAAGCCCGGTTTACGTGATGCTCTCAAGTGCATCCCGTAAGCTTCGTTAAATCGGCGGCGCCCCATCTTCTATTGCAACCCGAATGCGGCGTCGGTGCCTTCGGGTCTCCGACCCTGCCTTCTCATGGAGTGCCGGTTTGTTCGCCGAGGCCCATGCCGCCTTTGAAGACATGGTGCGCCTGGATTTCTCCTTGACGCTCATCACGCACTTGGGCTTAACACTCGAAGCTCTTCGTGCACGCCGGGATCTCATTGGCAATTATCACAATGGGCCCGCCCTCATTCAGGTGAGGATCACTTTCAAACCTGGCGGGGTTCCCGCCCATCGTAAATCCTTCCTCCTTTTCTTCACTCGGTGTCGTTTGGTGGGGAGTGTTAGTCCTGCACCTCCGGGAGCAGGACTATTCATGCATCTGACGGACCAAGTCAAGGCCAAGGATCTGAACAGGCACAGGTGGTCAGTCGTCAAAGGCCCGGCCAGAAGACCAAGCGGACCACGGGCAAAGACCACGCCAAGCGTCAAGAGGAGGCACTCGGACAAGTGCGGACCCGTCCGGCGTCGGCGTCAAGTGATTTCGGGCATTTCAAGAGGCACCGCCAGTGTTCCTGCAAATCAGGCCTCCTTCCAGGAGTCGGCACCGAAATCAGTCAGAGTGTCTATATTGGGCCAAAGGCCATTGTACTATATATATGAGTAGAGCTAGCGCTCTAGTTTTAGATGAGTTTTGAGTCTTGTCTCACTTCAGTTTTCTCTCTATTGTGAGAGCTCATGTATCTTCATTGACATCAAGGAAGTTATTCTCATTATCGTGATCTCATTGTTCTCTTTTGCTTTCTGTTCTCTTTTTCTTGTTCCTTTTGCAAATCCCGCGTGACATAGCTCCCGGATTCTCCTGTTAGATCCAAAGGTCCTCACAGAGGGCTGTCTTGCAGGAGTTCCCGAACCCAGACCCCAAACACAAGGCCATCGAATCCTGGCAGTTTTGTTGCATTGCTCTTGGGCTCCCATTGTATGAAGAAGGCAGGATGACCAGCTTGCCAGATCTTAAGCCTCTTTGCTCTGCCTCATGGTCTATGTAATCAATGAGGCCTTGGTACAACTCGACCCACAACTTCCTTTGGTTCTACTTGATCCAGTTTAGATTGTTTGCTTCCACTCTCGAGTACACGTCAATAATGAATTGATGTGTTAGCTTGCCAGCGCAAAGTAGTGGGTTCCAATCTCCGCTCCTCATTGTCAGCCGATAATTGTAGAATTGAAATATAGTACGCACTCTTGTTTTCTAGAAGACGTTGATGCAGATGATGTTTCTGTTTTCTTGATTTCTACCTTCCAGCCTTGGTCACCAAAGGGAAAGAGAATGGGATAAACTAATGGATCAAGGTTTCAGTTTGTGATTGGAATCTTCTTGAGGCCGCCACCCTTTTGGTGTATGCAGATGTCCCTATCAAATGGTAGTTTAAAACCTTAATAAGAAACTGTAATGCTACATTATAACCCCAACAATCTACAATGTTGTCTTCAACAATGCTGGATTCTCAGGTAAGGATAAGAAAATCTTTTGAAAAGAAACTCGAGCCCCTCTGCTTCAACTGCTTTGAACACCACTGTTTTGGCCGCATCCATCATTACACTGTCTTGGCCGCATCCATCTCAGTGAGTCGAGGCACCTCAAAGCACCTGAAAGCCCGTTGCTTGGCCATAAAGCAACCATAGAAAGGTAAGTTGAAAAATAGACTAAATTTGGACCCTTCGATGTAGTCAGGTCATTTGTGGCCCTAGGATCTAGGGCTGGATCCAAAACCAGGATTTACAGAATAACATTATAATATAGGATTAGTTTATCATGTTTGAGTTTTTTCTAACTCGCTAATCATCATTTGATATTCAAATCCTGCCCATTTTAACCTTAGATTAAATATTCAAGTTCTAATTATTTTACGTTTCCCATAGACCCAATGATCTGCAGTAAGGTAGTAATATTTAAATTAACAATGTTCTAGCATTGTTTTATTTTATTACAACAAATATAAAGTAGTCTCATTTTTTGTTTGAGGCTAGTATTTCTATCCTAAAAAAAAACCTGAGCACAACACGTGTACTTAACAAAATAACTACAAAATTATATTAAAAAAAATAAGAGTGATGCACGATATGATACGACCGAACCGAATTCCTGGGGTATGAACTGCATTTACGGCAGATCCCTTATTCTTCTATCTTATGGAGGATCCTCTATTCTTCTGTGCTAGAGTCGGTTAGGAGGAGTTGCTGCAGAGTATATATATACTATTACTGCTTCAATCAAATAGATGGATTTCGTATTTTTGACTGCTTCAATCAGCTAGATAGGTAGATGGGTTTAGTTTTTTTTACCACCTTTGCCAGATTTGCAGCTCCATAATCATAGGATGGCTTTTCTTCTGGCATATTACCATCTATGCCTTTTCTTCTGGCATACCAAGTCTTATGGCTTTTGCTTCTTGTTTCGCTTTTTTCTTTCATCTCTTCACGGATCTATTTAAAATGCATGGGATTCATTGAATGGCATGAGGAACTAACAAGCAAAAGGCCCATCTATGTTAGACTAATAGCTTGAAGCAAGCCCTCAAAAAACTATTTGCATGACGGGTCTTCTCTGGAAGATCTTTGGGTTCTAACTAAGCTGTATGGATTTGGAGAGGGATACTGCCAATGCCAGGTTCAACAGTGAGGGAAGTGGCTATAGCGGCAACGTGGCAGCATATGGAGAGGACCCCGTCAGTGGGCCTGACTGCACAAATATTCTATAAATATCAAATCAAGTCTAAAAATATGTACCCAAACTAATTATGGCAAAAAGTAAAGTGATTGACATAAACCAGTCAAATTCTGTGCCATCATTGTCACCACCAAGGCAATGGTAATTTATAGAAGGCAACCTAACTGATGGGGTTTGCATTCAGATTTTCCAGTCAAGGATAAGATAAGTATGTTGATAGAGCAAAGAACAGTGAGACCGCATCGGAATTGGGTTAAGCATAGATTTTAAGTTATGAAGATGAGTTGGGTTTTTCTTCTAGTTTCTCTTTAAGTATAACACAGTAAACAGATTCCCAAACAAGCGGGAAGCCCCACATATTATATATCCCCATATCAGGGACGCCTTTGCTAACACAAGAATCAGAATTATACAGTTGTCTGCTGCCTTAGAAATGCCCCTTTTATTGTAGGGTATAAAATGCTGATTTCATGGTCCCTAGAGGAAGCCGGAGGGTCAAACTGGCCAGATAGGTACTCCGTGAGTCTTTCAAGCCTTAACTTGATCAGATTAGGCTAAAGGATCATTCATATGAGACATTTTTGGGCTATTAAAGCGTGGTGATGCCCAATCCCCCTCCCCTTGGCTGATCCAATTTTGGATCAGCGCTGATTCAGCCTAAACCCATTCACATTAAAAAAATTACTATCTTTTCCAACCCAATTTTCCTTTTATAAAGCTCAAGATTATCCTTCCGATCCATCCTTCACTTGCCCGATTGATTCTTCCCTTACCGACTCCATTCAGATTATCCTTTTGATCCATCCTTCACCTTCCGGATTGATCCTTCCCTTACCTACTTCATTCAAACTCGTCCTTCATCCTTCAAAAAAAATTTAATCCTTTGGTTTTCTTCCTACCTTCCCGTTCGAATTCATTCTCATTTGTTCTCATGGATCTAAACTCCTTTCCAGAAGATAATCAGAAGAATGATTCATCATAGATAGATCACTGGATAGAGGTAGATGACCCTTGGCCATATGATGCTGGCTATGAAAACAAAGGGGAGATGGATGAGACTGAGAGCTTACAGCCGAATTTTATATGGCTGATCGAATTTCAGCAACGGGGCACCTGGCAGTGGGGCATCCCATATGAACACGTTGTTGATGCATTGGGTCAGCGATGACCCAGCCAGCAGGAAAAATCCCGTTCGAAAATCCATCATGTGACCCCAACATAAGCTCCCTCACCCCTGAACCGTCGAACAGGCTACTGAAGAAATTGGCCCACTTAATTGTTTCTTGCCATGTCACCAAGCTAATGCATTTAGAGATGGTCACCAGAATTATTATTATTTTTTTTTAGCATGGACATTGTCTTTAGAAACATTCACTAAGATTTGTAATAGAAAACAACAAACATTATAACAATTTGTCCATGTGTGATCTTGCTACCTAATGCTGGTGACTCATATAAGAATGAAGGGCTAGAGCCAATGCAATGGTGCTTCCATTCTCGACAATAGCCTCTTTCTTTCAAGTTCCTAACTATGCCATCGACTAGTGAATACTTGAGTTAAAAAATTCTCCTAGTTTAAAACTGATATTAAGAACAGAATAGAATAGATTTTTTATCGTCCACGGAGACCAATTGGCCTATGGGACCCAAACAAAAAGAGAGCAGCAGGCGTATTACTGTCAGGATTAAAAAACCCCCGCCCCGAAGAGTTTTCGAGGGAAAAACCTTAGCAGTGATAAGTATCTTTGATCTTATTTGTACAATTGTATAGGAGCGGTTTAATACGGTCGAGGGGACACAATCGAGTCCAGTGCATCCATAACCTCACGAGGTATGACCCCAACAATGACACGTATTAAATAACTCATGCAAACACCTGGCCATGCACTAGTAATCAACATACCGCTCTCGGATATAGGCAAATGCCGGGCAGATCTAGAGGGCATGACATTCATCTTCAATGGTGCCTGGTGGCAACACTAGCAGAGCCTTTCTTCCGTGCTTCCCGAGCCTAACGTCATGTCTTAAATGCGGAGATGATGTGTACCCGTCTGAATGGAAGCTATAAGTACAGCTTCTTCATGGGCAGGGGTGTACACAAATGGCGGTGTGGGCCTCGGCGAGTCTAGGGTTGACTTGCTGCTGATAGTGTGCTAGCTTGCGTGCATCGAGCATCTTCATCCCGAGCTTTGAAGGAAAGTAACATCAGTGCGGCTTAAGCGCATTGTGAGCTTTTAATGCATACATGCGCATCTGTTTACTGCGACCAGGGGTGAGAAGCAGTGAGCTTGCTTGTCCTTCCGGTAGGCTTTGAGGCGTTGGGGACCCATGCATACGGCCAAAGCAAGGTTAGGCAAACTGTATCACCCATAGCGACCACCTTACGAAGTAAATGATATGGCGTTCAATGCGGCCCGATTGAAGGGGTAGAAAGCAGATCTCACGGAGTAGGATCGGTATGGGGCGCGGGATTTTACTCAGGGCTCGTGCCAGAAGGCTTTCTGCTTTGCTCGAGGTCATTCCAGGTGTTGAGGGATATCACCGACCCTGGCCATACGCCCCATACAAGAGGATCTACCACCAAGGCCCTAAAGAAGTGTGATGGTGGCTCTCGTGCATACAACTCTGCCTTGTGGCTATTGTTCTGCATGGCATATAGTGCTTTCCAACCCGCCGTGACCCGTAAACTGATGGCAGCATCCCAGTGGGTGGTAGCAGAGAACTCGATCTCCAAGTACTTGTAGGTCGGAGCCACCTCTACATCTTGTCCTCGGTAAGTGAATGAGGGAAGTCTTGGCTGACGGGATGATGAAACTAGCAGCACCCTAGTTTTGGCCAAGTTAACTCGCATGCCAGTGAATCAGCAAAAAGTGTCAAGAGCATCCAGATGACGTTGCATGTCCTCTAAAGTATAGGCCAGGAGGTTTACATCGTCAGCATATATAAGTTGCTGGATTGTGTGATGCATGAGATGGGCTGCCCGCACCTTCGTGCTCAGAGAGCCAATCTTCCAGCTGGTCAATGTATAGGCCAAAGAGTGTGGGGGAGAGGGGGCAACCCTGATGCACTCCAATGCTACTGATTACCGGTTGTCCTGATGATGTGATATGGCCTGAGCATGCCTCGTATAGCCTGTATATTGCATTCTTCAAGTCAAGGGGGGTCCCCAGCTGCTGCAATCTGTCCCATAACTTGTCCCGAGGCATTGTGTCAAAAGCTTTTGCAAAATCCATGAAACAACAGTACAAGTTTTGCGGGTGATTCCTGCTATCCTCAATCAGTGTGCCTTGAAAGTGAAGATATGATCAATGGTGGAATGCACGGGCGAAAGCCCGCTTGTGAGAGCTTCTGACATCGCCTCCTCCCTAAATTGTCACCGTTGCTCAAGGATGCCGACCACCGCTTTGCAAAGAGAGAGCTGACCATATGATTTATAGTTGGCTGGGTATTGAGGGTCTCCCCGCCTTGTATATGGGCACAACTCTACTAGTGGTCCTTTGCGATTGGGAAGCCTTCTTGCAATGCTCTATTGAATATACTTGAGGAGGGCGGTATCATGAGGCCGGAGCCCATTTGTGGTTCCTTTTCGCGTGCCATCTAAATCCGGCCGCCTTCCCATTAGCTGGCGTTTGTAGGCCCATGATGACATCCCCCTCTATGATGACCAGAGCCATGCCTATCTGTGGAGGGATTGGTGTCCGACCCTTGAGCGGGTCGTAAAGCTGTTGCAAGTACTGTACCCATTGCTCCGAGGTGATGTTCCCTGTGGGCTGTACAACCTTACTCAATACCTTTCTCCAGAATGTCTTGGGATGCTGATCCAGGAGACCGAACATCTGTTGCTGGTGCTCTGCACGGTATCTGGCTTTCTTATTCTTGAGGAAGGGGCGGTATCGACTGATGGCCTGTGGGCTTAAGACAAACGTTGCAAAAAAGATTTATTGTAATGTATAAATAGTCTTCCCTTTAGGGCATTGCATATGTTAAGATCCAATGGGTTCTTACTGATATAGTTACGACCAATGATGGAAAAGAAAATGTTATAACATCAATTCTGGAGTGCTTCTAATGTTTATAGCTCTTCTATTGCTCATTTTGTAGTTGTAGGTTTGCTCATATCATTGTATAATATCATCAGTGTGAGCATTTTTTATATTGCTTCATAAAGCCAATTTTTTAGGGGTTTTTAGACTTTTTGTCAATGAAGAGGATGCATATTATTGTATTAGTCTTGTATCAAGTGGTACAAGCTATGTATCTGTGGCTTCATATTCAATAATAACAATGATATATTGAATTATTCATTGTTAGCATGACATAATTTATTGGGGAACAACAGTTTGGGTGCCATCTCGGTTACTGCCAGTTGGAGGGCCCCTCTCGATGTGCTGGAATTGCTTGTGGTGGCCCTCTCGATCTGCTGGAATGGCACGTAAACTATCATTCCTCTACAATATAGAAGTTGGAGATTGTTTTTTCGTGTAAAAGAGATCTATTACTTTGAATGGCAAGGTTTGCTACTTCCGTAAGCATATAGGGTGAATTTGCAAGCTATAGATATGGAAGCATGAAAAAATGGATTCGGCGATCAAAAAATAAGGAAGAAGATCCGACAAGCACCTGAGTTCAGTCATAGCATTCTAGAGATGAGTTTCGCGCTTGTTCCAGCAACAAATGACGGCTGCAAAACCATAATGAAACCCTAAATATTTACTCGAGAAGTCCTAAAATATTTGAAAGAAATTAGAGCCTGGGATTTGAACCCAAGGAAAAAAACCGGTCTCTGCCTCCTACCAAACAATCTCCACCACTGGGTTACTTCACACAAAAAGCCCCTCACCACGCCGGATTGACCACAACCGGCGGGATATTTGTCACACCGATCCACCTAATTGGCTCCTCTCCACAATTCGCTACGCAACCTGCTTTGCCACGCGCTTCTTCTAGAACCTCTCGATTTCACTCCTATCGGCTATACGGATCTCCCCGTCTCGACGAATCTCCTATCCGCTATACATGGTCCGATTGAACTCCTCGGCTGCCAGATCATTTCCTCTGGTTTCCGTAGATTCGTCATGTAAGCCGAGCTCGCCGGAGTTGACCCTAGGCAACTTCGGGGATCTTGTCAATACCGTGCTAATTCTAGGTTGACTAGGTTGATGCAACAAACAATTGAATATGGTGAAGAATTGAATCTTCCTCTTGCACCTGGATTAAATTGCACACCCAAAACTCAATGAGCAAATACTTGAGATCTCAATATAATCGATAACATTAACATCCAAAGAATCCATATTCTCAATGGTTACAACATCCATGTTAGCAACGCAATCCTAGAAGCTTCTCGCCTATCCATGAGCCACATCGTGGCCCGGGTGCCATCGCCTTGCTCTTTAGCACATGCACTCACTGGGGTTAGTCCTCGTGACTAAGTGAGGATCCCTGGCTGCCACTGCATACATGGAAATACTCTGCACAGACGGAAAATCCTACGTGAGTACAGTGCTAAGACAATGACAACATAATCCAAGGAATTATCAACATGAACATCAGAAGCAAAGACATAGTCAAAAAATACCAAACCATCATAACACATAGCTCCGGGGACAATGGGAAGCTCGGTGGGCCTACATCTTACATGGCCTGTTAGAGAAATGCACGGCCAGCCAGCTCACATTCAGAGCCCCGTTGGCGGAGTTGGTGGGGTAAATCTCGTAGGATACCCTTCCCAGCCCACGTCTGGCGCTGGAGGACCTCTTACCATGGAGTCACAAGAGTTGACGTAGCATCCTGATCCGTGAAACTACGCCCAAGGTTGTCCAGAAAGCACAAGAACCACGAGAGAATCACAGATGAACATGAGCATGCCGGAGCAACCTAGGCCACCGAACCTAGAAGTCCGACCCCGGAGGTTCCAAGAGACATAATCAAATACCAAGACAACAGTGGAACAATGCAAAGACCATGACATGTGGTGTTCATTAGAATGTTTACTATATGTGTGCCTAGATTATATCTTGCCGACGATGTTGCCCAAAGCTGCAAAGTTGAAGTAGCTAGGTTACTGATGAAGATAATGATTGCAATCCAAACACATCGAGGAAGCCATAAGCCTAACTATCATTGATGTAGCTACGACAAGGAAAGATGCTACCAATCCACAAAATGCAACCCTTACCATTCTCCTATGAGGATAATCCATTAGCTATGATGCCTCTGATAAAATATAGCTCAACAACTTAAAAACTTACAGTTATACACTTAGACTTACAGTGCTCCATGCCATAGCCTCATCTGGACACTCCATATACCTCATATTGCTTTCTCGGCCCAACTTCACTTGATCTCCAAGGTTCCACTCTTTAATTTATCACTAACAATTGCTAGCTAAGGTTTTAATATTTTTATATTACAAGAAATTTATCGCGGCGGCCAAGGCCGCCGCGAACATTTCTCTTACCCAACTCAGAAAAAGTAGATTTTTGTATCGGTTAAAAGGACCTCAGCTATGGGCTTGCAAAATGGGCCTTAAACCCCATCATGGATTGATAGCATTCATTAACAGAACTTTTTTACTTGCAAAAAGGAAGTAGCCATCTCTACAAATAACTGCTTGTTATCTCATTTCTAGCTTGCAAGGGTCTAGCTTATCTTTGTATCATCTCTGTATAAATGACAACTTAAACATCGTTGGCAGAACATTTTAAGGTAACATAGTTACACCCTTTATCTAAGCAATGACAACAATCTTTGGAGACATGATGCCCCATGTTTCAATATCAGACTTTGAATATCTAGAAACAATATGCGTTCAAAGCATGGTAAGCCCTTACTTATTTTTTAATTTGGCTAAAGCTCAAACATTAAATGCTCTCAAAGTCCTTGTGATAGTTATAGTGCAACTTTTTAACTTCATTTTCGAAGTGGGCTTCATTGGCCTTGACCCCCTATAGAATGACGAAGGGTATAATTTAGTCTATTATAGAATGATAAAAGTGTACAACATTACAACAGTACCTTGCAATGCTTAAAGTGCATATTTTCTGCCTTTGAAAATGCTCTGTCGTCACAATATCGGATTCTCTGCTTCCCACATGTTTTTTGGATCGTATGCAACAACTATATTCTACAACAACTTATACTAACTTCAATGATGCCTTTTTTAAACGATGCAACAACAACTTCAATACCATATTGTATCTAAAATGTTCCCCTTTCTTTGCTTAAAACCTGTTCTTAGCTCCAAATCGTTTGTCTTTCTGGGATAGAGCTAAGATGATTCGGCATTTCAACAATCCTGTGAGAAAGTCTTTACATAGTCTGTCAAATAAATGTCTAATGTGAGAAAGTCTTTACATAGAATCACAAATAAATGTCTAATCTAAAGCGAGCATATTTTTGGAAACCAAAACCCAACCAATTGAAAGGCAAAGGGGCCGTGGGGAAGAGGCAGTGCATGTGTAATAGCTCCGTTGTTGTACCTAGCATGCAAAAGGTCTCCCCTCATACTCCTTTCCTTTCATTCTCAACAATTTACCTGTGTTTGGTCCTTTTAGAAAAGGAATTTTTACCTCTTTTAAGCCTTGCACGGCCTTAAAAGACATTTCTTTTAAAACAGGAAACAATAGCTAGATCCTAGAATTATATTGGACAACAATCTACGCATGTTATCACCTATTATTGAACACTCTTTAGATAGTGATAACATCATATGTGGAAACAAAATGTGTATAATATGACTTACTATGAGAAAAAATCTTGCACAACCGAGTATAGAAATGCGAAAAATGCAGGAAGCACAAACTTGGAAGAACCCCTCAGAGCTCTTAGATTCGGGGTATGTCGGGGAGACCTCGCGGGCCATGATTGCAATCCCAAGAACTAACAGTTGAAAAAGGACAAGATTAGCCTTCTAAAGCTAAAACCCTCTCAAAAAAAACAAACATTCTGCGGCACAAGTTATTACTTTAGTCCCTTTACAAGATACATATGGCACAAAAGCGGGTCTCCATTAGTAGCTGATTCAGTCATATCCTGATTTATGTGTTCTTTATCATGTCTTGATTCTAAGAAAGTTTAAACAACTACTATGCTTCATGCTATTGGACGATCTAATCTTTTAAATTTAAGAAGTTGCAAAATATCCTTAATCTCATTTACCTCAAAGAACTACGCAATAGAGCACAATTCCACGAGCCAGCCTCCTCCATGCATGTGCGATTTTACATCGTTTTTGTGTAGTTCAAGTTCCTCTTTAGACAAATGCTGTAGTCTTTTCTCCAAATCTATACCACGCCAAATATTGTCCTATAAAGACAACCAACAATCCATTTCATGACTCCAAAAAGAACGTGTGAGAAGAGAAGAAGCTTTTTTCTCGTTGAATAGCGTTATTCTCCTCTTCCGCCATAACACTAGAGCCAATTCTCAGATCATCAATCCAAACTAAGTTTAGCATTCTTTGCAGTGCGAGCATAAGACCAAAATACTCTAATCTGTGAAAGATCACAATGAAGCATACCTCCAAACCTTAACAATAGAATTCCCAGAAAAATAACGCATCAGGACGGATTACTCAAACTAACTTTGCTGTGGGTTGATGATAATATGAGATTAGATCAAAATCTGGGCAATGACAAATAAATTGAGGAGATCCAGTACGAAAAAACTAAATCCAAAAGAAAATATGACTCCTTTTGCTCCAAAACCTACCATTTTAGCAATCTTTGCACGGCTTAAACGGAAATCCTTGCGCAATCTTTGCATGCCTTTGTGCACTCTTGATACAGCATAAACGAAAGAAATCAGAAGTTTTGAAACCTACAATATTTACTGCAAAAGGAGAGCCCCAAATTCCCGATTTGTTTGCTCATGAGAAGCTGCACAACTGCAGAAATAAGACAGAACGAAATCTGAAGAAAGGACGAATCGTAAATGCAGATTGAAGCATCCTACTTCCGCCACAGAGCCCAAAAATATGATCCGCGCCAATCCAACTCCGGCGCCAGTGCAAGCCCTGCCACTAAATTCGAGCCCTGATTAGCCTTCGAAGCATTATCCGGAGGACCCTTTTTTTTCTCCTTTTTTTATCACGAGCCATTCACGAAGCCGGAACCCAGCGCTATAGCCGCTGCCGATTGGACACCGCGCTCAAATGTCACGCTGATGTATACTTATATATGTGTGTTGAAAACCACTTCCATAGCTAAGTGATTTACTAATGCACCCAATGTGGAAACTCCAATTGCCGCACTTCCGACTTAAAAATCTATAGGACCTCCTGCTTATATCACATGCTAATAACTCTAGGCCTAGGCCCCATCTTCAGGAGCCAAGAAATACATTTTATTCCAATTATTAGATTTGTTTACATGAAATTACAATCTTTCCTTAGTTAAATAATTATCCAAGCAATACAATGCGCATATATTTTCCATCCTTTGTGTTTTACCAATTCTCCAAAGGCTCGCCTCGGGCTTATGCCGTGGATAGTCCGAGCTCGATTCAAGGATGAATATTCCTTATATCATGGTATCCTTACTTCTAACATTAGTTATCAATTATTAAGAAGCACAAAGATAGCAAATAATTCACCAACAATTATAACCAAAGGCAACAATGTAGACCTAAAATGTAACAATTTTAGACTCGACCTATGCGCAGAGTGAAATATCAATGCTTCCAGGGATTGATTTACATATCCGGAGCATAGCATGCATCCGTCTAAGGGGTAGATAAATCCTCTCCGGAGTGGCCGTCGAGAATTTCCCCGGCCACATGGCCATGAGGCCATTTTCATGGCCCATAACTCCTCAGGGGAGGACGCGCGTGGGCCTTAACGCCCTTGGTCGAGGCATTTGGCGTAGAGCTCAGCCATAGCCAAGCTTGGCAGCCCGCACCCATTCCGCAAGAAAAATAAACAAAATGTAAGCCTCCGGTCAAATCTAAGTTCGCTTTTCTCGCTTTCAACCGAATCAGTTGGTGGGCCGACGAAAAGCAAGGAGCCGAGATCGCTTTTCTCTGCTTTTCAAATCGGTGGTGCAACATGGAAGGAGCCGGATTTAAATGAAAGTAGGCGGACGGCGGATTTAAATGCAGGGGAGCCAGATTTTTGCTCGATTAGATTTAAACAGAAGAGGTGGTCGACGGTGGATTTAAAACGGGGAGCGGATTTGCTCGATTAGAGCGCATTTGCTCGATTAGAGCCGGATTAGAGGAGGGAAGCCGATTTGCCCGACGGGGAGCCGTGATTTGCGGATTTAAAGCAGAGCCGATTTGCTTCAGAATGCGGTGGTTGCTTACTTCTTAGCTCCCCAATGCTAGAAGTCTGCTTTTAAAAGAGAAGGAAGATCTGGATCTAATGCCAAAATCGGAAAAAAGGAAGCGAAAGGGCCATTCAGGGAAAGAAAGAAGTCACCCGAGGCCCTTTAGGAGGTCCAGCTATGGCTTGAGGTTCGGCTATGGAGGCCGAGGGTCCCGGCTATGGCGCCTTCTCATGCGAGGATCTCATGGCGAGTGTGCTCGTAAAAATAAGACATCGCAGGCGGAGAGGATGTTATGGACATAACATCGTTGTTATGGACATCGTAATTTTGGTCGAAATTGTTACCGGATATAACCTCCTAGAATAGACGGCTGGGATTTAATCCTCTACGGCTAAATGCGCGAGGCCAAGGACGCAAGGTCCAATGGGCCCTATATCCAGCAGAATCCACCTATACTAGGTCGATTCAAAGCGTTTTCGAGTTCTAATTCATCATAATCAAGCTTGGATGCAGCTCAAACAGCTAACCCGCCCTTATCCTCTCAAATCGGCCCCTTTTCCTAGCCAAATCGGCATCTTTGCATCAAATTAAGCCTATTTGCACATCAATCCCAGCCCACCATGCTAGCTTCTCAATTCCGCTCCACGCATCCCGTCACTCCATTGGAACAACTCCCGAACCTTGAGAGGTTTGATTCTATTTATCCGCAAAAGCTTTTACATATCTAATCATAGCTAATACAAAGGGATTCTTTTTACCCAAAAGCGGTAAACTCTTGATTCATAGCAGCTTATAGAACAACTTGAATCAATGAAAAACCCCACGAGAAAAAGATTTGATGCCGTCTCTTCAAGCTCGCATCCTCTCTGCCCGCCTTCACGCTCCTTCTCTTGCAAAAAGCCTCACGTTTGCCAAAAGCCCTCTTTCCAACATTGCCTTATTTTGTAAACCCTTTGTTTACATGAGCTCATGCTGCATGCATGCCACAAGTACATATACAACTCATATACGTACCATACACAAATGCATATACTGAACCATTAAGTGGCTGTGTCTCATTATATCCCACCGTGCCTCTCCAATTTTCCCAATCGCCCATTTTACTGTTATTTTCACAACACCTGTCTCACTATGCTTATACCAGATGGTGTTTTGTTGAAAATACGGCATGACCATATGACCATAACTCCAACACTCCCCCTTCATGCCATATTTTCAATGCCAATAGCCTTTCTAAATTGTGCGTGTTTCCTTTCACCCAATGCTTTTGTTAAAATATCCGCCTCTTGTTTACTAGTGGGAATGTATTGTAAATCTATTTCTTCTTGCCACCTTCTCTCTCGATGAAATGACAATGAAGATCAATGTGTTTTGTCCTTGAATGTAGCAATCTGGATTTTTGGCTATGGCTATGCAACTCTTATTATCACAATAAAGCACAGTTGGGCCTGCTTGTTTCTCCCTAGTTCATTTAACAATCTCCTTAGCCATATTATTTCTTTACACAAGACGCTTGATATATACTCGATTCAACCCTTTGGACATTGCTGTACAATTTGTTTCTTACTACACCATAAAATCATCGTCCCATTAAGCTTGCAGAGATATCCATTGTGGATTTCCGCTCATCCAAATCTCCGCCCAATGATCAGATAACCGGACAATTCAAGAAACCAAATTTATCTCGTGGTTCCCATTACTTTTAGTATAACAGATTCCCAATTCCATAGTCCCCTTCAAATACCTAAGAACTCGCTTTTCGCGACCACCGGTCGCCTAACCCGGATTGTTCAAATACCTACTCAAAAGTTTACAAATGCTATATCGGGTCTTGTAGCATTGGCATACATAAAGCAAACTTCCTATGAGCTCGGGTGTACGGTATTCTTTTCATTTGCTTTCTTTTCCTCTTGGTCCTAGGACACATACTTCCACAGATCTTATTATTGACCACTAGATTGTTGGAACCGGCTTACACTCCATCATAAGAAACCTATCAAGCATCTTTTTAATATATTGTTTCTGAGTTAACATAAGTGTTCCAATTTTCTTATTCCTAGTAACCTCCATGTCCAAAAGTTTCTTCAAACAACCAAGATCACTCATCCGAATCGGCTTTTCGTGATGGCCTTGCATTCATCCAAAACTTTCTATTGCTTGCACTCATTATGCGATCCATCGACATATAAAGCAATAATGCAGAAATCATCACCCCGCCTTTCTTTTATATAAATTTCCTTCACTTTCTAACTTTTCAAACCCTTGTGACAATAAAAACTATTCATACATACATACCATTGTCGAGGCAGCTTGTCCGAGCCCATATACCGCCTTCTTCAACTTGCAAACTTTATTCCCTTGCACCTCAAACCCAATTGGTTGTTCCATGAAAATTTCCTCCTCTAAGTCTCCATTCAAAAAAGTCGTTTAACATCCATATGGTCAAGATCGAGCTCATGCTCCTTTGCAAGGGCTATTAAGGCTCATAAACTTGTTAGTTTAACAATTGGTGAAAATGTATCATGATAATCTATACCTTCTTTTCGAGTAAAACCTTGTGCAACCAATCTTGCCTTGTATCTTTCAATTTCACCATCGGCCCCTTTTTAATTTAAAGATCCACTTACACCCTACCACATTTTTTCATTATCTGACGGGTTACAAGATCATAGGTACTGTCAATTTGAACCAGTCCAGCTCCTCCTTCATTGCTTTCAACCATTTACTTGCATTTGGGGAGTTAATGGCTTCCCTCATACGATTTGGGCTCTCGAATACATAACATAGGCGGGGCTCTTACGTGCATTAATCCCTAATTCATATTCCTTAAACCTTGTTGGTAGCCTACGTTCACGAGTGCTTCTCCCACGCTCATCTCTTCCATACTTTGACGTGTCAAAAGATACCTCCTCCTTCAATTTCTCTGCATCGCTTTTTTGTGTGCGGGTTTCTTCCACTAAAGGCTCTTCTACATTTACATCTCCTAAATCCACTGCTCGATCTTCAGCCTGTTCTTCCAAACTTACTTCCATACTCTGATCTTCCATTTCTGCAGCTTCATCTTCTATATTCTCCTCTACAACACTATCTTCCACCTCCTGGGCCTGAACAACCTCTGTTTGATATTCTTCCGTTCTTTTATTTTCGTCATTGTCATCATCATCGTCATCAAACCAACCTTCTCGGGGCCCCAGGTTTGCCAAGTCTCCTTCTTCCCTATGCACATTTTGCTTCACCATTTGTCCTTATAAAATTTGGTTTCACAAACACTACATCCTTACATAAATTTTTCGCCTTTGGGGTCATACAATCTATATCCTTGATCCTCATAACCAACTAGATATGTTTCTACACTCCAGATCATCTAGCTTGGAATTCGGCATTTGCATCCATAGTTGAGACCGTCCCACTCATACCAATGAAAGAAATTAGAGCCCTCGATTTGGATTTGAACCCAAGGAAAAACCCGGGATTTGAACACAACCGCAGATGCCACCACAATGCATCATGGAAGAAAAATAAGATCCAATTTCTATATTGTATACCCTATGAACAGTCGTTTAATGTAATACTACTATACTAGGACTGAATGATCCAAGTCGAATACACGACAAAAATGTTAAGTCACTAACAAAGTTTACAATCTCCATGGATGGTTTAATGGTTTGCATGGCCAACACCTTCTAGGATGTCCAGAAGCCTCAGAAGCGCTCGTGGGGATTATTTAGGATTATGGTGTTTAAACCAGGGGTAGGTATATCCGTGGGATATCCGGAGTAATTGTTGTGTAAAAAAGAAAAGAAATGCCTTGCGTTTTTATTGGATTTAAGAATTAGGATCGTGGTAGGATGTCCAATGGCAAAAGTCAAAGTCCAATGGAACGTCTGAGAGAAGATACAGGAAGAAAAAAGAGGAGGCAGAGGTTGACAATCTGATTGATGGCAGCGCTAACGAAGAGGTATGGAGTGGTGAAGATAGTGGCGATAGTGGTGTTGGTGGTGTTGGTGGTATCAGTGTGCGGATTTGTGGTGCACTGCTGCGTGGTATGGTGCGGCGGAAACGGGATGGAGATGGAAGGGCGAAGGAGGAGCAGGGGGGGCACGGAGGAGGGCGCAGGAAAAGGCGGATCTGAGCCGCCTGGCTACTTTTGTTTACAGCAAAGCGCCCCAGCGATGCTGCAGCAGACTGTGCCGTTTGCCCTCCGAGTTCCGAGACGGCGACGCCCTCCGCCTTCTGCCCAATTGCTCCCACTCCTTCCACTCTGCCTGTGTCGACCTCTGGTTTGCTTCCCACTCTACCTGCCCCCTCTGTCGATCCCCTGTTTCTGCCCATTCTCTCCCTCCTCCTTGACTTTTCGC
This sequence comes from Isoetes taiwanensis, assembly GCA_021234155.1. Classification (NCBI taxonomy): domain Eukaryota; kingdom Viridiplantae; phylum Streptophyta; class Lycopodiopsida; order Isoetales; family Isoetaceae; genus Isoetes; species Isoetes taiwanensis. The sequence goes on along the minus strand of JAJEKV010000154.1, from coordinate 625,982 downwards.
CAATTTTGCCATATAGTTTTTCCATTTTCTAATTTTGCCATATATTTTTTTAATTTTCGTATTATTAGTTTTCCCATTTTTTCTTTTTTGGCATATAGTTTTTCGGCTTTTTTCATCCTTTCCGCTCTTTTTTTTTCTTGTCTCAAACCTTCATCATTCTAGCAGTAACTGAGATCTGAGATCGTGATAGTTTTGCAATAGTTTCATCAGTGCATGAAGCCGCCCTTGGAGCTACAAGAATGATATGTTCCATATTTTTTTGCTCCCCATTCTACCCACAGTTTTTTTTGGCACCACGCTATAGTATTGGCCGCATATACCATTGTTTTTGGCCTTATGTACCACATCCTAAACTATATCCAACAATTCAGTTCATATAGTTCTTTCTTGCTTTATTTTCCTCATACTCCAGTCTACATCGACATCAACTAGTCAATCTCCACGCGAGTATTTTGGTCAAATTTCTAAGTTTAGGTTGGGATCCTCTACGATGGCTTTTCTTTTTTGTTTGGGTCCCATAGGCCAATCGGCCTCCGTGGACGCTAAAAAATTTATTCTATTCTATTCTTTTGTACACACTCTTGCATTCAATATAAGATTGCAGTAGCTTATGATCTGTAATTTAAGGGAACATAACTAGTACCTAATAATGCAAATACATTGTGGTGCCTAAGCAAAGGCGTAATTTTAATATGACTTCCTTTTACAGGAAGCATGACCCAAAAAAAAACATGTAAACTTCAAACGAATATTATAATTTGTGTAATGTCCATGGATATTCAAAAAAAACATATGTTACATGCAACTGGTTGAAAAAAGACAAGAAACTCACCAACTATTTCAAAACCGTAAACTGCGTAGATGGAGGGCTGCTGGAGTCATTTCTTTGGAGGCATGGTATGAGAATGGTCGTTTCCTTTCATGGGATGGTTTCAGTCATAATTTTGGCATGCATTGGGTGCGATTTCTCCGTGTCGGGAAGCGATTGCGTGATAACATTCCTCCGGGTTCCCAATTTTGCTACTTGAGAAGGTTTGGTGCTTACCCCCCCGCAGCTTTGTTTCGCAAAAGCTTTGTCAAGAGTAGCTATGCATATCGGAAGGGCCTTCCAGCCCCAAAGATGCCTTCTTCCCACCGGCAACTTAGGGTGGAAGAGGATCGATATGTGAAGGTTTGGAGCTCCATTTGGTGTAAGAGTATCCCTCCCAAGCCGGTCGGGTTCTTCTTCAAGTGATTACAAGATCGCGACTTAGGACTTAATACTAAAGTTCACTCATTCGTTTTACAATAAGCCCTCCACGGGTTTGTAACCAGGAGCCTGAAACCATTGAGCATTGCTTCTACCTTTGCCATTGAGCATTGCTTCTACCTTTGTGCCGACATTCAAAGTATTTGGGCATGGACACTGGCCATGTTTTCTGTGATCGCTTTTTAGCGACCAACAAGTATTGTTGGGTCTTCTTCCAACTAATTGGCCTCGTGTTAAGAAGAAGCCTTCAATATTTGTAGAGCTATCATTTGTTGGGTAACTGAAGAGAAGGAACCAGGTCATCTTTCATGGGAAGTTCTCATCGCTTCCTTTTGCTCCAAGAAGTCAAGTCTAGGTTATATAATCAATTTCAAGTTTCTAACTTACTGTGTAACCGGATGAGGAGAAGAATAGGATTTGGGGGATTATTTCCACCTCATCTAATCCTTCCCCCGTATTTTCTTCTTTACATAATATAAATTTTGACGCCCCTAAAAAAAAAAACCCGTCAGAACTATTTGCTTTGTAAAAATTCTTGGAATATTCCCTGTTTCTTTTTTTTTTTTACTTTAGATAATTTTGGTTTTATTCGTTACTTACACCTCCGCTATAGCCCCCATTCCTATTCGCAGATCTTCCCATCTTGTTCGAGCGCTGTTCGGGTCACAGCTTCTCATAGCTAATAGCAGAGCTTCCGTGTTTAAACGGCAGAGCTTCCCATAGATGTCTAATTTGTTTGCTGCAGAGCATCCCATATAGGAAAAGAAACCAATCAGGGGATCTCGGCCGGCAGAACGTTTGTTGCATTTGTGCGAAAATCCCCTGCGTTTTGGCGAAGATCCTCTGTTCTTGAGCTTGAAGGTGCAGCCGAGCAATACATATGAGCTTGTTCTCGAGCTCGCAGATCCGAAAGAGCAAACAGGGGCGGACCTTATTTTTCAGCACACGCAGGGGAAGCAGGGGATGCAAAGGGCATAATCAGTCTAAACTTAATCGAGTAGGGCAGACAATAAGGCGCATTTGCAAGCTGCTGCTCTGATATCTGATTCAAATCCCCTGTTTGTGTGAAGATCTCATGTTCTTGAGCCAAACCCCTGTTCTTGAGCATAGTTGGGAGTTAGCAGTTAGTAGTTAGATAACGGCTAACGCGAAAATAACGTATAATGAGCACTGAATACTTTACTAATTCGAACACACTGAATTCAAATATGCAATTAGAATTCTCAAATACCTACTCTAACCTACTAAAACTTCAGAATATTGCGCGCTGAATTCAATCTATGTCCTGGAATGTCAATCTAATGTATTAAATCTAATGTAAAATCTAAATTGTATCTAAAGGTCAAAAAGTGGATCTGTAACTACAACTAGAATAAAGCAATAGTCTAAGAGAGTAGCTAAGGTACAATATGCATCAAGATTTTGACATCAGATATCATTCCTCTCAAGTTTTAGATTAAAAATGCTGCAGGATGCGCATGAATTTGAAGTGTGGGGATAAATACCAAAAAAAGTTGGATCAAACAGCATGAACAAATAAGTTTAAAATAAAGGTAATTTGATTCATATTAATATGAATGATATATGGAGAAAGGTCGCATGCACTAGAAGCAAATTCATGGAACCAATATGATTCGTAACTAACAGAAACTACTAGCTTAAGAACAGAAATACATAGGCCGATTTGATGTAAAGGAAAAATTATAAGCAAAGGAAAAGAAGGGAAAGAAGATTTACTTAAAGGCTTAAAGAATGCCATAGCCCAACAAGTGGCCATGATTTCACGAAGCAAAAATTATTGATTCCCCTTCACATGGCCAAGTCAAGCTATAAGTGCCAACAATCAAGTATGCAAAATCAAAACGTCCATAGAATGATTGACTGCACTCTTCAAATCCACCATGCTTAGAATTTGGACTTCAGTTTACAGATCGAAAATTTTTATTCAGCCAAATCTTGATTACATTCAATCCTCCTGCGTAAATTTCTGTGATTTGCTACGTGACACTTTAAAAAGGGTTATTTGATATTAGCACACATAAGTTTCAAGTCTAATTCAAAGACATAAATGTTCATGATCCTACCAAGTCTAATTCTTTGTTAACACCGTATTTTTGGAGGCAAGAAGTCCGCTATTAACTAAGGAGTGACAGAGGCACCAAGTGGCTCTACTGGCAGCTTCTCACATGTGTAGATCTCTATCATAAAACCATCTTTATCATGCAAAAAAAGTTGTTCTACTTCAATTCCCTTCTCTCGTTTCTTTCATACTTGATCCCCGCTTCATTCAACAAATTTTTCCACCATAACTATATCTTCACACCGCCTGCAACAATAAGAAAACATAAGTTAAGTCAGTTCCATTGGCAATTGATTCTGATTTGCACAAGAAAAAACAAAACAACCTTGCTGGAAGAAAAATGAAGCCTTCCTAAGATAGAGCCAATACTATACCTGGAAAGAAATGTGGTATGCTCTAACATTAATTTTATCCTTCTTAGGAATAGCATCTTCGCAATGTAGCAGATGAATGCCGATGCCATAGTTAAACAACCTGTAAAAGAATTCAAGTTTGCATCAAGAATCTGAAGCAAGGCTTCATAACCCTAAAACAAGAAATGTGAAGCGGCTCACCAAGCTCCTTCAAAATTGAGAGCTCCAGGCCGACGGATTTGCATTATGCAACTGATTGAACTGAATGCTAATATCTAATCTAACTAAACAAAACCGTGTAATCTCAGAGATTTCTTACCTGTCTGTAACCTGAGGATGATGGGCCGATCAGAAACGGCCGGATTCAATAGTTGGAGCGACCACAATCCACCGGATTGAAGCTGTAGCAGACGCCAAGGAAAGCGCAGCACGGGAGATTTTTTTGGGGGGAGGGGGGAAAATGGCCACTGCTTTTTTTTTTGGCAAAAATAACAGACATGATTCCCCGTGATTTTTTTTAATCACGTATCACGCGTTAGCAAATTGGGGCTAACGCGTGATCTGCCAACAATGTTCTTGAGCCAAACCCCTATGCGAAACAACAGTTTTTGCAGTAGTGGAAGAAAATAACAGATTCTACCCCTTCTTCAACGATTATTAGATTGAAGGACCAAAATTGCAAGAATAAGAAACCAAAAAATAAAACGGAACGGAATTTTCACAAAACGGCCGCTTACGTTCAAATGGTAGACGGCTGGATTTCGGAGTTTCCGGCCAGTAATTGGGGCGGGGTGCGGCAGCCTACCGGTTTACTGGCAGAAACCCCTCAATCTGGCCAGTTATCTAGCACGTACTACCTCCACTCTAAACTACAACAAGCTCCACTCTAAACCACAACATGGAAGTTGGTCGGCATTTTTTGTCCGTGGCTTAATCTGGTGGTGCCACATGGCATCCGCTACAAACCGGAATGGAAGTTGCTACACGATTTCAGAAAGCACACAATTTTTTTACGGTTTTACTGTGTCATTCCTCCTTCCCCCGTTTTTCGCCTTCCTGTTTTTTGCCTTCCCCTGTTTTTGTGCTTCCCTTTATTTTTTCCCTCGCTTTAGCCGGAAAGACATTACAGATCCCTCGAGTCCTAGCATGAAGAGGATAGAACAATCTTTTTATTTAGATGCAGCTAAGCACAGTTCAATTTAAGGCAAAGGAAAAACATTTCGTAAGGCAACAATCAGCTTTACATGTGCAGACCGTAGGCTAAGCCATGGCTGAACTCGAAGGGTAGAAATGTAAATATAGAAGCTGAGATTTAGGAAGAAGACTCCCAAATCGCCAAGTATGCACAACCCTTGTAAACAAGCTCCCCAAGATTCAAAACAAAGACAATCGGCTTAATTGCTCAGATAAATCTCAAGGAAAAGAAAGAAAGAAATGTGCATGTAGAGGATTTACCTAATCCTTTCATGTGGTTCATCAAGGGCTTGCAAAGAAGTTTTGAGCACCTCGATTCGTAGAGATCTTGGACGCCTTCTCGAGATTAATCTGAGCTTCACAAGCATGTAAGCTATGGTAAAAAATCCTCCAAAGCCATAAACTTGATGAGCTATGGCTATGCTCGCTTATACCTAACCGAAAGTGTTGGTCATTTGTAAGAAGAACAAATGACAGAGAAGAACAGCCCAGAGAAGAATCCAAGGCCAGAGAAGAACAACGCTTAAGAAGAACAGCCTGACTCCATAGAAGAACAACACCAGAAGAAGAACACCCTCCCACTTCCATGTTGCCTGGGAATGGAAGAGGGTCCTTTTTCCGTTTGAAGGGATCCGCCTCGGGCCGCCGCCGGCCGCTCCCCTCTTCCAAACCGAAAAGGGTCCCCATTCCATTCCCCTATACAACATAGAAGTTGGTCGACATTTTTGTCTGAGGCTTAATCCTGGTGGTGCCACGTGGCATTCGCTACAAACCGAATGGAAGTTGGCTACACGATTTCAGAAAGCACACAATTTTTACAGGTTTTACAGGTCATTCCTCCTTTCCTTGTTTTTTGCCTTCCCATGTTTTTGTGCTTCCCCCTGCTTTTTTTCCCCGCTTGTGCCGGAAAGACATTACAGCATCCATGGAGTCCTAGCATGAAGAGGATGAACAATCTTTTTATTTAGATGCAAATGGCAAGCAGTTCAATTTAAGGCAAAGGAAAACATTTAAGGCAACAATGAGCTTTACATGTGCGCATCAGAACTAAGCCATGGCTGAACTCAAGGGTAGAAATATAAATAAAGAAGCCGAGATTCGTGAAGAAGACTCCTAAATCGTCAAGTATGCAACTCTTGTAAACAAGCTTCCCAGATTCAAATAAAGGCAATCGCTTAATCGCCTCAGATAAATCTTAAGGGAAAAGAAAGAAAGAACGTGCATGCAAAGTGGATTTACCTAATCCTTTGATGTGGTTCGGGTCAAGGGCTTGCAAAGAAGTTTGAGCACCTCGTGTTCGTAGATCCGGGACGCCTTCGAGATTAATCGAGCTTCAAGCATGTAAGCTATGTCATGTAAGCTATGGTAAAAAAAAAAAATCCACCAAAGCCATAAACTTGATGAGCTATGGCTACGCCCCGCTTATACCTAACCGAAAGTGTTGGCTTGAAGAAGAAGAACAAATAACAAAGAAGAACAGCTCAGAGAAGAACGGGCGCCAGAGAAGAACAACGCCGTAAGAAGAACAGCCCGGACTCCATAGAAGAACAAATGGAAGAAGAACACTCTCCCAACTTCCATGTTGTTGGGGAATAGAAGAGGGTCCTCTTTTTCCGGTTTGAAGGGACTCCGGCCTCGGCTACCGCCACGGCCGCTTCCTCTTCCAAACCGAAAAGGGTCCCCCATTCCATTCCCCTATACAACATAGAAGTTAGTCGACATTTTTGTCCGAGGTTTAACTGGTGGTGCCACGTGGCATTCGCTACAAAACCGTAATGGAAGTTGGCTACACGATTTCAGAGCACACAATTTTTATGTGTTTTACTGTGTCATTCCTCCTTTCCTTGTTTTTGCCTCCCTCGCTTTTTGTGCTTCCCCGCTTTTTTTCCCCCGCTTGTGCCGGAAAGACATTACAGATCCCCGAGTCCTAGCATGAAGAGGACGTAACAATCTTTTTATTTAGATGCAAGCTAAGCACGGTTCAATTTAAGGCAAAGGAAAAATATTTCTTAAGGCAACAATGAGCTTTTACATGTGCGCACTGTGAGAACTAAGCCATGGCTGAACTCAAGGGTAGAAATGTAAATAAAGAAGCCGAGATTCGTGAAGAAGACTCCTAAATCATCAAGTATGCACAGCCCTTTGTAAACAAGCTTCCTCAGATTCAAATAAAGGCAATCGTTAATCGCCTCCAGATAAATCTTAAGGGAAAAGAAAGAAAGAACGGTGCATGCAAAGGATTTACAGGAATCCTTTGATGTGGTTCGTCAAGGGCTTGCAAAGCAGTTTGAGCACCTCGTGTTCAGATCCGGGACGCCTTCCGAGATTAATCGTAGCTTCAAGCATGTAAGCTATGGCATGTAAGCTATGGTAAAAAATCCACCAAAGCCATAAACTTGATGAGCTATGGCTACGCCTCGCTTATACCTAACCGAAAGTGTTGGCTTGTGAAGAAGAAAAAACGGCGACAAAGAAGAACAATTCTAGAGAAGAACGGGCCAGAGAAGAACAACGCTTTTAAGAAGAACAGTACCTGCACTCCATAGAAGAAGAACGGCCGGAAGAAGAACACCCTCCCAACTTCCATGTTGTCGGGGAATAGAAGAGGGTCCTCTTTTCCGGTTTGGGAAGGGACCGCCTCGGCCGCCACGGCCGCTTCCCTCTTCCAAACCGAAAAGGGTCCCTCATTCCATTCCCCTATACAACATAGAAGTTAGTCGACATTTTTTGTCCGAGGCTTAACTGGTGGTGCCACGTGGCATTCGCTACAAAACCGAATGGAAGTTGGCTACATGATTTTCAGTAGCACACAATTTTTACGGGTTTCTGGTGTCATTCCTCCTTTCCTTGTTTTTGCCTTCCCCGCTTTTTGTGCTTCTGTTTTTTTTTTCCCCGCTTGTGCCGGAAAGACATTACAGATCCCCGAGTCCTAGCATGAAGAGGACGTAACAATCTTTTATTTAGATGCAAATGCTAAGCACGCTCAATTTAAGGCAAAGGAAAAATATTTCTTAAGGCAACAATGAGCTTTACATGTGCGCATCAGAGAACTAAGCCATGGCTGAACTCAAGGGTAAAATGTAAATAAAGAAGCTGAGATTCAGGAAGAAGACTCCTAAATCATCAAGTATGCACAGCCCTTTGTAAACAAGCTCCCCGTGATTCAAATAAAGGCAACCGCTTAATCGCCTCAGATAAATCTTAAGGGAAAAGAAAGAAAGAACAGCATGCAAAGGATTTACCGGAATCCTTTGATGTGGTTCGTCAAGGGCTTTGCAAAGAAGCCGGAGCACCTCAAAGTTCGTAGATCCGGGACGCCTTCCGAGATTAATCGAGCTTCAAGCATGTAAGCTATGGCATGTAAGCTATGGTAAAAAATCCACCAAAGCCATAAACTTGATGAGCTATGGCTACGCCTCGCTTATACCTAACCGAAAGTGTTGGCTTGTGAAGAAGAACAAACGACAAATAAGAACAGCCAGAGAAGCTCCAGAGAAGAACAACAACGCTTTAAGAAGAACTCCATAGAAGAACAAGAAGAAGAACATCTCAACGGACTCGGGAATAGAAGAGGGTCCTTTTTCCGTTTGGAAGAAGAACACCGCTTCCAACTTCCAAACCGAAAAGGGTCCCCCATTCCATTGGATAGTATCCAAATAGAAGTTAAAGATTTTTGTCCGAAAAAGCCCTACAAATCAGAATGGAAGTTTACATGATTTTTTGAGATCACAAACGTGGGTGTGTCATTTCCTTTCCTTGTTTTTTGCCTTGCTTTTGTGTTTCCCCTGCTTTTTGAACTACCTTGGCCGGAAAGACATTACATCCCCTCGAGTCCTAGCATGAAGAGGTTATAAATCTTTTATTTAGATCACATTTTAAGGCAAAGGAAAAATGTTAAGGCAACAATGAGCTTTTACAAATGCGCTTTGTTTGCCATGGCTGAACTAAGGGTAGAAATGTAAATTAAAGAATCGAGATTCAGGAAGAAGACTCCTAAATTGCAAGTATATCTTTAAACAAGCCCCCGTAGGATCAAATAAAAAATGGTAAAACCATAATTTAAGGGAAAAGAAAGAAAGAAATCATAAGTGATTTAAATCCTTTGATGTGGTTCGGCCAAGGCACCTAAGGTTGGAAAGACCTCAGTTCAACGGGATCTATCTAAGATTAATCGAGCTCAATTTGGACTTTTATGGCATGTAAGCTATGGTAAGAAAATCCTCCAAAGCCATAAACTTGATGAGCTATACGCCTCGCTTATACCTAACCCTAATGTTGGACCTGAGAAGAACAAATCGAGCAAAGAAGAATTTCAGAAGAAGTAGCCAAAGAAGATCTTCATTAAGAAGAACAGTTGGCTCCAGAGAAGAACAATTTAAGAAGAAAGGCCCATGTTTCTGGATAGTATCCAAACACAAAAGAAAACCTAAAAGCCCTATATAATGTGTCTCTACCATTGGACGAAAAAACCCCATGTGGGAGGAAAACCCTTGTAGTAGGCGCTCAAATTACCTATCCGGCCAAATTCGTGTCGTAAGGGACTCTCTCGACGGTGGAGACTTGCGTAATGTAGGACGAAGACGGGCAAACCATTGGCTAAGCCGCTAGTTGATGAATTGCTATCTCGTAGCATCCGAGATCGGCATGTGCGGCTTCGGATGTGTGCATATGCCTGACACTCTCAGAGCATGGTGTTCATCTTCTACTATCCGCATGTGACAAAGACTGCATAATCTCTCATGTAGGGGGATTCCATGCCCTCCGGCCTGCATTCCCCGAGGGTCTGCCTCACCTCAGATGGTGGGACCACTGTTCTCATTGCAGCTATGGCTCTCCATTTCTTGGTAGAGATGTGTGCCTTCAAATATTGGTGGGGCCATGTTCAAGTGACGGATTAACTCGCGGTGGTAGTGCTTTCTGCTTTTGGGCTTTGCAAGAGTGGGCACATCCCATAGAGAGGCAAAGAAAGCGCCATTCAAATGCAGCCCCGCTCGGATGATATCCGAAGCATATCCATAATCTGTTGATAGTCTATGGACCATCTTGCGAACCACCCCTTACAATGCTCCCGCCACACTCTCTTTCGCCCGCGGCCCTTGTGCAATAATGTGAGCCCGGGGAGGGAGACATTGTGCATCCATTCTCGCCAACATTATGGAAATATGCAAGGTGCCCGCACATAGCGTATCGTCAGAGGGGCCAAAAGCCGCCTCATATAGCAAAAAACCGGATAAGGCACCGTGGTCCTTGACGCCTAGGGTCAGATGTCGTGAAGGCCTTCAGACCCTCTCTAGCTTATCCCAAGTGCTCTTGCTAATCGCTGCCCCGGATCTCTACCCCATACAAAGAATCTTTAGGTTCAACGACCGCTTCGGAACAGTGTGCTTTTATGCGTCCAATCAGAGAGATCTATTCTCAGAACAACTATTTCGCATTGCGCATGTGGCTTTCCATCCCCCACGACCCTTGTTTCTACACAAATCATCCCATAGCATGTTAGCAAAAAATCGATTCCCGTGATACTTAAAGGTCCTTACAACTTCCATCCTTTGTCCTCGTAATAGAAGTTCGGGATATCATGTTGTAAGTGCATGTGATTGGCAAATGCTTTGGTTTTCTCGCAGTTGATGGTCATTCCCGCTATGTCACAGAATCGATTGAGAGCATCCAAATGTTCCCCGCATGCTCCTAGTTGTATGGGACAATAAGCCCGCATCGCCTCGCGATAGAGCAACCGTTTTTATTGTATATGCCTCGCAACCGGGGCCACCACCTCCATGTTCTTGCATCCGTGCCTCCAACTTGTCAATATAGAGTCCAAAAAGCGTTGGAGATAATGGACATCCTCGTTTTAACACCTATGGTGCTATTCACCCTGATCCGACGCAGTAAAGTGGCATATATTCCGGCCATAGAGCCAAGAGGATGATATAGCGAATGATATTCTCGCAAATCATATGCCGTGGGACATGTAGCAAGCGGGCGCCCATACAATTATGAGAGTCCGGGAGTGGGATTAAAAGATTGCATATGCCGCCTTAAAATTTCTCCAAACAACAATACAAGTCACCATGATCGTCGTGCATTGCCTTATGAATAGTGACCTAGCTAACCATCCATAAAATGGCCTCGAGATTATCCTCGGCCCTAGCAAAGCTGGCCCACCCCATTTCAAAAATATGATCAGTCCTTTTTTTTACCATTAGCAAGATGTCTAAGAGTGGACGCCCTCCTAAAACCTAGCGCGGGTACCTTAATTGCTCTCCCCGGGGGTCATACAATCCCTCCAACCGCTGTCTCCCTCCAAAACTCCGTGGTTGATGCTCCAACACTCTATGATCAAACATACTTTTCGCGATTTTTACGCGCGCTGAATATAGCGACATGCTTTTGGATTTCAAGAATGCCTTATAGTCCCTAATGGCTGTTTGTCGAGTGGGTCTAAAGTGGTGCGTAGTGACTCTTTAGAGCCTTACATTCGGGCGCCAAACCGTGGGTTTCGGGAGGGAATTGCGCAAATCCCTTCGGGGCTTTCTTTGCCGCAAAAGCATTCAACGCCGCTGCAGTAAGGCCTTCACCAACCATTCACACTTATCATGCAATGTATAGAGGGCATCAATCCCCTCGTGAGCTCACGCTCAAGCGCAACCTCATATTCCCGCTTAAGCTTCCGATAGTTCGGGTGTATCCCAAACCCCGAGGGCGCTTTGTCTTGTGGCCATGCCATCGAAAGTACCTCCAATTCAAAGTGACATAAAGTGGATAATGGTCGGACAAAGTCTCTTCATCTCTTGTTCTTGTGTGCTCGGGCGTAAATCTCTAATGATATCAAGTTCTGGCACTGGAGCTAGGAGATAGTCCACCATGCTGGCTCCACCATCGCATTCGTCGCCTCTGCAAGTGAAGCCCCTTGACCGCGGCCATCTGAGCATACCATTGCAGATCACCATGTCAAAGATCCGCATAGCTGGACCAACTCTTTTCCAAAGGCTCCAGATCAGAGGGGGACCGCCTTGGGACCCGGCCCCAGCCAAAGGTTGCAAAAAATACGCGTATTTTTGAAAAGGATCCATTCCGCATCAGCATTTTGTATGTACGCACGTATTTTAAAAAAATACCCCGACGCGTTTTTTAAATACTACTTGTTTTTCACAAAACAGTAAACTTGCACTTATCAGGAATTGAACCTGGGCCTCCTAGATAGCAAACTAACATGCTAAACAACTTCCCCTATATCAGTTTTATGTTTTATTTCACCGTTATATCAATCTTGTTAATTTGGAAATTTCAGGTTTGACCAAAAACTTTTTTGGAATTGTTTTTAACTCGATTTCCTATGATTTTGTGGGTTTTGGCAGCCGGTAAAAAATTCCGGCTATCCAAAAATCGAAAGACATTTTTCTTGGTTATTTTTCCCCTTTCCAAAAATTGGGAAGAAGATTTTTATGGAGAAAATGAGATCGTGTGTTGTTGGCCGGATTTAGGAAGTGTTTATGCTGAGTCGATGCATGTATGCATCCGCTTGGCCATGATCAGATCGGTAATATAATATCTCTTTGCATTTGGAGGTCGGATTAGGGCTTTAGTTCCTGCAAATGGCGAAGATGGTCATGGCAATTGGGTATGCACCATGCTTGCGACCGCATCAATGGACAGAGGCCACTGGGAGACCTGCTGGAAGCCGTTAGAAGACACTGATGTGAGATGATTGCCTCTATATTCCAAAGAGTTCATCATTGTTGTTTCTTCTGATTGTTTCCCTGCATGTGTGCTATTTCATAGGAATATTGATTGGACAATGATCTCGGCATCCAACTCCATATGGACAGGTATTTTGCTTTCTTTGAATCTGCCCGTTTTACCCTTTTCAGTCATATGCAGCTTATGTTCTCGCTTGAAAAAACTTTTCATTATTGTTTCTCTGATTTTTCATGTACAAGTGCCATTGCATACAAACACGTATTGGACAAGGATCTTGGCCTCAGAAGCTCAATGAACAGGTGATTTTCTTTCTATTCTATTATGTTGTTTAGAAGAATGAACATGCTTCTCAACATAAGAATTTATTGATACCATGCAATAGTATCTTTTTAGATTTTTTTGGCTCCGTTTGCAGCTAATACTGCTCTAAACAATAGGACATTTGATTCGATAGAAATCCTAGCAATAAATGCCATAAGGAAAAATGCAGTTTTGCTTTTCAACATGTATGCACATTTAATATTTTTCTGGCCCCTGTATGCAGCCTAAATCTAACTTATACAAGCATGCAGCATATGAAGTTACTTGCAAGGCCACATCTTCAATGTCACTGATCTTATATGGTTGGTTAATGCCTTTGCTATTGTTATTTCTGTGTCAGCAGCTGTCAGAGGTAAGATTGAAGCAACATTAAACTTACAAGAGGATGCCGGCAAGAACAAAGGCAGACGTGGTAAGCAATGCACTCTGGGTCTAAACATATGCTGAATACCTCCACTTATTTTTCTCACTTATTTTTCCCTTTGCTCAACAACTCCACTTATTTAACAGAGAGAAAAAATTGAGACTCGACCAGCTACGGTTGAAAATCAACATCTTTATTGACGCAACAAAAACCCCTTCAGGTTAGAATCCCATATATTCTCTGTTCTGCAGCAAGGTGCCTATAAAAATGGTATCTATGAACATATAGATCTTTGTTTTGCGACCGCTGGTGTTATTCATGTTATTCATTTTGTTCCCTGATAACACATAGATGATTTCTAAGCTAAGTCTGTTTGAGCTCACATAGATGATTTCTAAGCTAGACTATTGGAGCTGTGCTTTCCATTTGCTTAAGGAAGACATAATATAGAATATCGTAGTGACGCCATAAGCCAATGATTTAAATTTGATTTGTGCTCTAATACAGGTATGGCCTTGGTTATTTGTTATGGCAACACCGAGGGCTATTCTATTATGCTATATTCTTCTTCTAAGTAGAGCAGAAGTTATACTTTCATCAAAGCTGGAAGAATAAGCCTGGGTTAAAAGCCCGCTCTTTTAATCAGCTAGATGTAGAAACTATGCCATCTGCTGGATTTTAGAGTTTGGACTGGCATGCAAGAATAGGATGGCCCTCTATACGCGTGAAAACCATAATTTACAGGAAGAGCTATCTGAAGCATATCAGATCAAGGTGCATTTTGCACTTGGCATTTGATGGACTCCATATGGAAATATGGAAATATGGAACTACGAAATGCACAATTTGCAAGCAACATCTTCATCAAGATGCAAAGTATTGTTAGTCATGTGCGTATAAAAAAGGTGAGAATTTTTTATTGTCTATATAACATTCTGCAGGAAGTCTACGCAAATTGTCAAATGTATGCACATGGCCTTCACCACATTGAGAACATTATGCTGTAGATTCAGTGCCTTTATCTGCACCAAATTCGCCTCTTAACATTCCAACAGATAGAAGGCACCCTAGGTATGAATTTCGGCCAGCTCTTTTTGTTGAAATGTGGCTTACCATAGATCCGAAGATGCACATATACCTTCCATATTTCCATTCTTTCTCCTTGCATGGGTTCTTCTTATTCTGTGCAAATTCAATCTGTCTGCCATGGTTCTAAATTGTTCGAGATTCAGCAATCTGTTCCAGCACTCAATCATATGAAAAGGGTATCTGATCTTGCTGCTCATGGCCATGGCCAAAACTATAAGCTATTTGTTTTGTGTTTTGTTGCATCTGAATGTAGACGTCCTGCCATATTCTGTTCTGTCTTGAGGATTTCGGTGGTTTTGCCAGAGTGGGGATAGACTATAATAATTTAAAGTAAGTATGTTACTCAGCCGTAGACTTTTATCTAGACGTGGCAGTCTATTCTTGCATATGGTTCTTGGATTTAGCAGGAAATGGTAAGTATGAATGGATTTAAATGGTGACAAGTTGTGGCTGCATGCAAATTCGGGATCCAGGAAGCTTTATTTTCACTGCTTCTCTCAGATAACCAACAATGGGTTCTAATCTTTGGCATCATTGTAGTGCTACATATAAAAATCTTAATCTCTGACAAGGTATTGAATCCAATCTTTATCAGGCAAAAATGTCTTCAAACTAGAGAAGCAAAGCCTATTAGTGGACGAGCCCATGCAAGCAAAACAATCTCTTTTATTCGATCAGAAATGCTCAATACATAATCACTTTGGTGTTATAGGCATTTGACTTTAGAACATCAGAATTGTTCTTCATTAAATGGCTTCTAAGATCTCTAGCTTGCCAAAGTCCTTGCTTTTGGAATTTGCATCGTATCACTGTGAAACAATCCTACCATATCTCCCAGCTAAAGACATTCCAAGTGAGTTTCGTTTTCCACTTTGTAGAGTGTTCATGACAGATATTGCTGATTCAGCAGCTATGGCAACAAATTTAAGAACCTTATTTTCACATATGTGCAAAATATTAGATTTAGAGAGAGGCCATATATTTGTTCTTATTATTGTCATTGTTATATTTGGCTGGCAGATCTATGTAAGAAGTCAGCTGCTCTCTATTTCGCATTAAATGCCACAGAGTTCAAATGCGCACACATGTACAATGTACAAAATTTTCTGAATTTCCCGGGCATGAAAAATGTGGTTGCACCATAGAAGCATGTGAATTATGTGCAAAACGGGAATATGGAATGCTATTCGGAAGCATAGAACTCCAAATGGCACACCATTTTCTGCGTGCTTGCTACATGCACATTGTTAGGGAGGCTCCCACTACAGATTTTCTTATAGAGTTCTTTCGCTTCTGCTGAGCTTATGGGCTTTTTAAGTGAATGCATTAAAAATAATGGAACCAAACCAAGGTTACTTCCATGGAACCAAACCACGGTCACTTCTCCCACAACCTGTATGTAGGTTTTATTTTGCAGTGGATTTGAGAATTAGCTATACCATTCGTTCTTTTGATTTGTCTCTTGAATAGTCTTTGTTATTGTCTTAAGCACTAGAGCTTCTTTCGTTTTCTAGACATGTTTGCGTGATCGTATGGGTATATTGGTAGAACGCACTTCCATGATTGATGACCGCAATAAAGCTTACAAATCTTTGCAGAGTTAAATATAATTTGTGTTCTTTCATTTGTTACAATGACTCTTCATTTGCAAAAGGTGAGAAGACCCATGCTTTTCCATTTTTATCACGTTCCTCAAGATAAAATGGTTAATACCGGCTTCCTCTTCTTGCAAGGTGAGCTTTATTTTTGTCTCTTGAATGGTCTTTGTTATTGTTTAAGCACTAGAGCTTTTTTTATTTTTAGAGATGTTTGCGTAAAAGCAAACTCATGTATGGGTATGTTCATTGTATGGGCGTAACGCACTTTTTATGATTGATGACTGCAATAAAGTTTACAATCTCTATAGACTTAAATATAATTTGTGTGCTTTCATTTGTTACAATGACCCTTCATTTGTAAAGGGTGAGAAGACCATGCTTTTCAATTTTTATCATGTTCCCATAAAATGTGTAATACCAAATTTTCCTCTTCTTGCAAGATGAGCTTCATTAGATTTAAATAGACAATATTTTGTAGTTGTATTGGATTTCCTCAAAAAAGCCTGTGTATGCAACCTTACTTTGCATGTTTAGCAATTTCTTCACCTTTGCTCAAAATGGGTAGTCACCTACTATTCTTTTCTCATTTTTTTGGAGCATCCAATATACACAATATGAGAGCATTTATATGTAGTGGTGTTCATCTTGAAATTCCATTGAAGGCCCCATGTAGTTTTTGCATTTACAATCATGTTTATTGAGTTTGTTTTTATGTCACCATCTAGATTATAGCAACTCCAAAGCACTGCCTTCGAGAGAGAGCAAACTCCTACGCAATATGTTTTCATCAAGAGATTGGAAACAAATGATTACTTAAAGGTTATATCCGCTTTTAGAGAATACTACAGCCCGATGTGCCCTTTGAGGAAGCTAGGTACATAAGCAAAAATTATCATGTAAAGAATGTTCTTGGCAAAATTTTGGTATTGTATTATTCTAGATTATGTCTGTCTACCTTTCTCCATTGATGGCATGTTATCTTCTATAGCTAACTTGCATCCATGGAGCCATCGAGAGAGATTATATCGCATTAGAAGCATCGGTTTTTATTACAACATCATTAAATGTGATGTCGCAACCAAGATGCTTTTATCTCACGTTAATAGATGCTTTTTTTCCGGATATAAATGTCTTATGAGTTCGTTGATAAGTGTAGTTTCTTATGGCCAAATGGGCAATAGTTCTTCCAGTGCTTTAGTTCACCGCATGTTTGCCATTTGGATCATCATCTTCTGGACCTCTAATATTATTGCCGGCAAAGCCGAGGAATGGGTAGAAACAGAGGATTGTTTAAATTCATGTATTCTCGAGAAGATAATTGTGGGCATGTCTTCGATGGGCTTCTCGTAAGAAATTTTATGCTAAGATTTCCTCTCCTCATTTCCGTAACCATTGCCCTAACATTGTTGATCTTTACATCAAGCTTGCTCTTTGGAGAAGGTAAATGAAATGTCCTTTGCAATGTAATGTAGATAATTGCATGTTCTCGCTATTCTAAACAGCCCGAAAGCGCCCATTATCTCTTCCAAATTTATCCAATGTGCATTTCCTTGCAACGGGCCGATCCTCGCTTCTAAACGCATTTCATTTCGTGGTTGCATTTGTAGACTTTGTTCCCTTTCCTAGGTCCCTTTTTACATTTTTTTTGCAGATTTGCTTTCTTGGGGATCAATACTAACTATACCGATAATATTTCCATTTATGCGAGGGGTTTACCCCGGTGTGCAACTTTTTGAAGCCTACTTCCCAGACCGATTGGGAGGTTGAGTTTTGAGAAGTTTAAGCACCTTACTTACAACTTGGCATCTACAACAAAGTTATTGTTGGCTCTGGCCAGATGTACCCTAGGCTATTTTACAAAAAGAGCATCAATTTTTTTGGTTCCTCAAAGATGGGTTTCAAGGTATTTTTGTAACTTTGACAAGATAACTAGCATTAGACTCTTTTTTGATCTTGGGATTTCAATGCCACATTAAAGAGCCAAGTCTAAATTATTGTGATGATAGGTTTAAAACATAGGAGTTGTCCCTAGAATTTGAACATTTAACACCAACGAAAAAAAGACAAATCTTATAAAAAACAAGAGTTATTTTCTCAAAATGCCATTGTTAGAAAACAAAACAAAGTCTAAAACATCCCAATTTATATTTTGGTTGGCAAAGGGGAAATAATAAAACATTGTTTCATAGATTTATCTCCACATTAATTGTTAGTAATTGTTGTACGATGAAAATGATATGACACTATGGCACAAATGCAAGAAAAATCTTTCCACTTCGTTATATATAAACCTGAAAAACAAAATGATAGACAAAATTCTAAAACATTGAAACAAAACGTGTCGTGGTGAGCATTCAAATGGGAATAGTACATTCCATGGAAAGCATGCTTCACACAAGCTTGAAATTAAAAAGAACCGGCCTCATCAAATCAAAGCTAGATAATATTCATGGAAATTATACTTCACACAGGTTGAAATCAACAAGAACTGCCTCATCAAATCAAAGCTACATATTCACATTCATGACATTCATACAAGCGTTTTTAATCGATAAACGACTATCAACTCATGCCTAGCAATGCTGGGCACCATTACTATATCTATATGTTTACCTAGATTTGATGGTATAGATATAAGATCATAGAGATTGAGTAGGCAATGTAAATTGCAGTGTTAGCAGTTCTCGCAGCTAAATCTTTTGTTCAGTCTCATAGAGATTGACTTGAAGGGACAATGTAAGTTACAGAGTTGGAACTTTCTACATGGAGCTTTTGTTCTGTTTCATAGCCCAGCACGACATTATTTTATTTCTCACTTTTCTTTTATTGTTTGGAACATGTTAGTGATCTGTCGAAGTCAACCTACATTTTATAGGTCGCTAAGAATTGTTTATAGGGCTTTAATCGGGTTGTGGCAATGTCTTCCTTTTCAAGAATCCTAAGTTCTGATAGATGATAGAATATGTTCTTTTTCATAGATCTTAGATTCCCAAAGCTGATAGAGATTACTTAGTTCAACTTCACCAGGAGTGGATATCAAGTATGGACGTGCACAAGATTTTTGCAAGGGTCTAATGTTTTTTATATATGCCACATCTATTATACCTTTGATGTTGCAGAACGTGCACAAGATTTTTGCAAGGGTCTAATGTTTTTTATATGTGCCACATCTATTATACCTTTGATGTTGCTTCTGGAAATAATATGCCATCCCTTCTTTGTGGAAACAATGTATCAAGTTTAACGGTCTTTATGGATAGTAATCCCATTTCTTCCAATGAATCCACACGCTCTACCATTCTATCTATAGCTCATTAATTTAGCTATGTCTAACAAGATGTCACCTACATTGCTCGCTAGACCGTGCCTTTGCAATTGGGGCATTGCGTTTAAGGTGTTTGAAAAGATCAATTTTTTTTTTCTTACAAATTCTCAGATGAATTGTAGATACAAAGTATTTGAAGACTCGAATTCACTGGCGTATTGGCATAGGGTTAACCGATGCTTATGAGAGTTTTAGTGGTGAAATGGTAGACACACAGGATTCAGGATCCTTTTATGTGCAAAATTATACTCCTCTGGTGCTATTCATGCTCCAAATCCTTTTCGACTATTAAACAACTAGCTTGGACAATAATTTAAAATGAGCATGATTGGGAACTCCACAAATGTTCCTAAACCCTACATCTCATTCATATAATTCTACCAAAAAATTGTACTTACGCCCGGCAACGCCGGGCACCATAACTAGTTCTATTTAAACACTGTTTTTTTATTTTTAAAAAATACTCCAAACGTATGTAAGGTACGTATGGCTGAAAAAAATGTATTTTTTAAAAAATACGTACAATACGTACGGTACAGTACGCGTACGGGACAACACTGCTCCCGGCTGCTGCCGGTCGCGGGGCCTCCCGGGTCCCCTCATTCCATTCCCCTATACAACATGGAAATGGGGTCACAAATTTCGTGTGAGACTAAATCATATGCTGCCACCTGGCATCTCCTTATAATCCAGAATGGAAAGAGGGAGGCCAATTCCGTGTACAACAAAAATCACAGGTTACAACTGGTTACTGCTACTCTGCAATGGGATTTGAACCCACAAATCCAAAAATATCTGCATTTGACGCAAGATTGGGCATATTGCTTGATTCGATGAGAATGTCTGCCTCTACGAAACCATTCAAAAACAAAGAACAGAGCATGTCGCAAGAACATAGCATGGCGCAAGAGCAGAGCATGGCTGCCACATTTCCCTGAGGAAAAAATGCCGCTATTCTTGACAAGATTAAATCAACCTTCAAAGCCAGCTCTCAGATCTAAGAGGTTATTGATAAAACCGGCAAAAATACAAAGATTACTTACAAGAAAATGTCCAAAGGAGCTGTGTCTAGAAGGGATTATCCAAATGCAGGTACAAATGTATGGCCGGAAGAAACAAGGCGAAATCATTCAAAGAAAAACTTCGAAAAAACGAGAAAGACTTCGAAGAAACGAGATTGTTGAGCAGAATTTGTGATTTGAAGGCAGATTTGAAGGCCGGTTCCAGCAATATTAATGAGGAAGAAACAGAAAGAAAAGCAAAGGGAATGAGTCTTATCTGGAAGAAGGTGCAGATCGAATGCACCTCACACATGTGAAGAAAAAAGAAAACAAATAAGACAGAAACAGGGGCGTAGAAACAGAGTTGAAATAGGGCGTAGAAACATAGCAAGGTAAGCTTGAAGAAAAACTTAAAAATCCAAGGCAAATCCTACTCTCACTGAAGAAAAGGGTAGGCGCCAGAGTTCTAGGGCTGCTCAGCGCCATTGCCGCCCACCGCCATAGACCAACTCCAGCCAAGCCTTAAATTTGAACATTGCAATGCCATTCAAGAGGCCTTCGGTCCTTCAAAGAACGGTTGTCTTTTTTTTGGCCATGCAAATGAACGGCAAGAGGAAAAAAATGCCATTCAACTTGAACGGCTTTGGCAAATGTCACCCTTCAATTGAATGGCAAGCTTAAAAAAAAAAATTAATTTCTAGTATATATTTTTATTATTTTTATAGTATTTTCCCACCAATTAGAACGAAATACCTTATACCAAAATTAATTAATGAGATAATACAAAATTAATACCCCACCACCAACCATCATTAAACATTAAAAAAAAAGGGAATTTTGCAAAAAATTGTTGACGAGAGGAACGGAATTTCTTGCCAAATTCCCGCTCACAGGCACAGCGCCAAAGCCAATTCCGCTTCGCACAAGCTGGACGATCTGCCAATTCCGCTCCGCACAGGTCTGCTGCTCCAATTCTGCTCATGTAAATCGTTGTAGGGGGCATCCGGTGCTGCTGGACGATCCGGCTCCAATTCTGCCTGCTCTTGGCCATCAAAGATCAAAGGTAAACTCGTGAATCGCCGCTTTTTCTTTTTTTTGTTACGGCTCAACCTTGCTTTTTTTTCTTGTATTTATCATTCCAGAACTTTATGATTGGCGCTGCTAGACGATCCGGCTTCAATTCTGCCTGCTCTTGGCCATCAAAGATCAAAGGTAAACTCGAATCTTTCGCTTTCCTTTTTGTTCCGCTCAAACTTGCTTTTTTCTTGTATTTATCATTCCAGAACTTTATGATTGGCGCTGCTGGACGATCCGGCTCCAATTCTGCCTGCTCTTGACCATCAAAGATCAAAGGTAAACTCTGCAACTGCCGGACTCTAGCTCAGAAGGTTAAATTATTTGGGTTACTAGAATGCAGCCAGGCCAGGAGCTTTTTGGCACAACTTAGGTTGACGATGGTTATGGCTTGTTTTCAGACCGCATTTCACACGTAAATTATGCACAATCATTTGCAAAAGACGCAAAGAGTCATGAATGAAAACGCTACCGCTTGAATAGGTCGAGGTCTATGGGCTAATCCAATCAGAGTCTATTCGGATGTTTCTATCAGATGCATTGATTGATTGTTTTCTGCAGGGATGTTTTGCCCAACCAAACTCGGATTTGCTCGTCGGCTTTGGAACTCGAATCAACTCGTTTTTTTGAATTTAGAAGGATCGGTGATAGTGAAAGGTATGTATAAGTTTTATTTCATATATTGTCTCCCTTTTTTTACCAATTCTTTTTGCTATAGATGGTAAGACCCAAAAAAGATCCTCGACAGCAAGATATATTCAAAGCTTTTCATAAGTCTCAAGCAAGAAGAGGAGCAAGAAGCACTACCTCTAGCGATGTTGACATTGAAGCATCTAATGATGTCTTAGATCTTAATGCAGAACCAGACATAGACGAGGAAGATGATATGTCAGATGAGGAATTTGATGAATTTGAAGAGTGTGATGGAATTACCGTTAAAAAACAGTTTAAAAGAGTTTGGAAACCAAGTTGGCTTATTCCATATCCATGGAATTATTGTGTTGGAATTCCTCCTAATCAAAGGATTAAATGTAAATGGTGTGTGGAATTTAAAATGGACACACCCTTCAAGAAAAGGGGAAGTTCTTCTATACAAAGAGGAGCTTTAGCTACTCATGATAAGTCAGAGGTTCACAAGCTTGCTACCTTACGCATGGAAGCTAAGAAGAAGCCACCAACTTCCACTATTCCAAAAGCTATTGTGCTTATGTGTGAACAAGAAAAGGCTCGTATCGTTTCTGTGATGAAATGTGCATACAAAGTTGCATCACAAATGCAATCTTTGAAGGAGTATGAGAGGCTTTGTGAATTTCAAAGATTGATTGGGACTCCTAATATGCCTATCAACGACGAGTACTCATCCTATACAAATCTTATGGCAGGTACATTTATTCGAGTTATGTTTAATTTATACATGTCTTCGTATGAGATTAATTTGTGTATCTCTTCTTTATTTTTTTAAAGCTCAAATGTTCATTCATTTCATTTTGTTAATCTCATTTAGGTAAAGATTTTATGGCTGCTGCCCATCGAGCATACTTGGAGGTATTATTGAAGGAGGTTGTGGAGAGTCCATTCTACTCCATAATGGTTGACGAGAGTACCGATAGATCTTTGGAGCAACATCTCATTGTTTATGTGTGTTACTTAACAGAGAAAGGCAAGGGCATACCATGCACACGTTTCTTGAAATTACTTGGAATCAAAGATGGTACATCTAATACCCTTTATCAAAGTCTTGTTTCTTGTTTGAATGAATTGGGGCTGCCTATGTCAAGACTAGTTGGCATTGCAACCGATGGTTGTTCGGCAATGGTTGGGTCACAAAATGGTCTTGTAACACAACTTCGAAGGGATGTACCACATTTGGTAGGTGTGCATTGTATTGCTCATCGAGAAGCACTTGCAGCTAGTGATGCTTTCAATTACTTTCCCGTATTTAAAGATCTTGAGAAATTGGCAAGGAAAGTGAGTTCATGGGTGGGTAGATCTTCAAGAAGGCATGCAAGTTTACGTTCTTTGGAGGAGGTTTTTGAGTTGCCAAAGATTAACTTGCAACAAATCCATGACGTGAGATGGCTTTCTCGTGGCAATGTCATCTCGCGTATTGTGAAATTGATGCCGGCTCTTATGCGCTTATGGGAAACACATGAAGAACATGAACTACTAAGTTCTTTCAAAAAGGCAAGTGTGCAATTCTATTTTCATTTCCTTGCTGATGTTTTATTGGAGCTTAATGTCTTGAATAAGCTTTTCCAAGAAGGCATGGTTGAAATTTCAAGCATATCATCTACGGTTTCCTCCACTATTGCTATTTTAGACTCAAGGTATCTTGGTACATCTTTTGGAAGACGTGCCAAGTATACTACTGAATTCTTAGCGATGGTTCAAGAGCATGAAGGCCACTTGCTTTATAAGGATGATGGAGGTTTTCGTCATAGGTATGTATGAATTCTTTTGGTAGCCAATGTTTGTTTTGTATTGTCACTTTGTAGTTATATATCTCATTGATTACTAGGTACATGCTTTCCTTTGATACGCCTTCATTTGGAGACACAATTGCATCATGTGTCAAAGTTGGTCAAGAATTTGTGAGGAAAGTCATATCATGTTTGAAGCAAAGATTTAATGATCGAGGGGAAGATTTGTTAGCAAGCACAAAGTTATTCTCCACAAATGAATATCCTATGGATTCGAAGGAAATGGAAGACCAAACAGATAAGTGGACTAGCACTCTATGCAACAATTTTGGGGAAGGAAAATATGCATTTCTTGATATTGAAAAGTGCAAAGGGCAAGCATATTCATTTGTAGTAAGATTACAAGTGCAACAAAGCCGTAAGAACATGAAGACTTTATGGGATGCTTGTAGAGTGTGTGATTTCTATTTTGATGTCTATGATGACGTGATGAAGTTATGGCAAGCAGTTCTAGTTCTTCCAGCATCATCTGTAGAATGTGAACGTGGATTCCGAAGGCAAAACTTGATAAAGGATGATGATCGAGAATCTTTGAATCTGAAAACTCTTGAAATGTTGATGTTCTTATCATTATCATCGCCTGACGTGGCAGATGCAGACTATGAGATGATCTATGCTAATTGGATGGATCATAAGCAACGCCGCATGGTGCAATTGTAAACTTTGGGCTATTGAATCATAATAGGAAGGCCTTTAAGCTTTATGTGTGAATTATATATGATGAAGTGTTTTTGCTTTTATATTGAAGATGTGCTTGTTTAATGAATGGCTAAGAAAAAATTTAACCTTCAAAAGAATGGCATCTTGGCAAAATTGCCTTTCAACATGAATGGCAACTCTAAAAAGTTGCCCTTCAAAAAAATGGGGATACCACCATTCAATTTTAAGGCTTGACTCCAGCTGAAAAAAAAAAATAGGGGGCAAATTTGCTCCCCATTTCCATGTTCTGGGGGGATGCCCACTAGTGCACATTCCGATGTGGCCAGGTGACCCGCTGCCGGTCGCGGGGTCCCACCGGTCCACACCGGAATGTGCTCCCGGTGGGCATCCTCCCATACATCTAGATTAAAAAAGATATATGATTCTAATTTGCAATTTGAAACCTCTTATGTCATGCATTTGGTGTTTGATCTAGTGCTTTTGCACAATATTTTTGTTGTATTTCTGGTTTAGCTACAAGTAGGTCTTCATTTCTAACGGTGCAATAATGTAAAGTGACTAGAGGAAGGATTCAATTTGGTGTGGTATATGCATCTCTCATGTGGAGGCAAAAAACTGCTCTTCTTTTTCCTGGACTATATGAGCAATGTTGGTTTGTGTATGCATCTCATATGCCAATTCGTCTCTCGTGGATGTAAGAACTGCTCTTCTTATTTCTACTTTCAAATAAATATTAGATATTTTCTTTTGTTTCCATTAAATATTTCATCTATTAAAATGAACCCCTAAAAAAACAAGAACTATAACTATGAGCTTTTTGAAAATGAAAATGCATACTAAAGAATATTCTTCTAAGAAGAAATCCACATCATCAAAACAAATGTTAATTGTTCCTCAATATTGATTAACCAACAATCCCCAAATTAAGGAAATTTCACCACCAAAGAGGGTCAGTGTTTTTAGTTGGGGTGCAATCTCTTGCTGCCAACTGGAAGCTCCCTCCATAACGTGATGGAATTAGGGTCGTTCCATTCCCCACGACTGGTGGCACAAGTAATTCTTCGAGCTCATCCAATTTTTTGCTCTGGAGTTTTGTCAATACCTCTTCGAGCTCGTCCAAGTTTTTGGTCGCAGATGTTTCTAGGTTTTTTTTTGTTGCAGGAGGAGATCACAGGTAGCAGATTGCTTCAGGGTAGCAGATTGCGGGGTTTTTGCTCTAAATTTAATACTGTCGGCTAGCAAATCTCAGGTACTTCTTCATCGGCAGATCTTCGCGGGTAGAATGGAGTTTCTTCGCCTAACCTGTAAAAGCTCTTCCCTACTTCGTCGATTTGCAAGCTCTCTACATGATCTGTAAAAACTCTTCCCTAACCTATCGGATCTGCAAAAACTCTTTCTAATCTGTCGGACCTGCAAAATCACCTCCTCTTTTTCTATGTTGTCGGGGAACACAGGTTGGTCATCCATTCCCATCTTTATAGGTGTTCCGGAGACAGGTTCCTTGCCCCTTCACAGGGCAGCCCATGATCGCCACATCATTTACTTTCAGAAGGTGATCAATACAGACGATGCTCGTCTCATAGAACAGGCAGTTTGCGACATCTTAGCGACGTAACGAGGACATCAAACTTCGCATGCACACAGTTTAATAACGTTTTCCGCTCGTCGCAAATGACGTCACCGTGACATTACGTCGCATGTGCAATGTATTTATTGACGTCATGGACGTCCCAAATACATATAATATAAAATATATGTCCTTATGACGTTTTACAGATGTCGCTCATATGTTGCTAAGACGTACATATTTGTGCGCCCAAAATGTTATTTTGTGGACTTGAACCCCTAATCCTTGGCTAACAAACCTAAGGCCTTAACAACACCTCAATAACTTGTATTTGCATTTGTTTTGTGTTTATTCTTTAAGTCGCAGCAATGAGACGTTGCAGTTGCGATGTTTCACGTTGTAATGACATTGCTCTTGGCGACGTGATACGCCGCTAGTCGCGGCGTGGGTAACGTAGTAGGCCATTGTGACGCCCGCGCCACCGTTTAACGCGTGATGTATGACGTTCTACCGCAACATTGTTTGAATTTTGTGCAATGTCGTAGGAACATACCGATTTTTGCCATTGCGATGTCCCCGACCGGGCGTTCTATCTGCGATGTCATTTAAATTTTGTACGACGTCATGGGAACGTACGCGTTTTTTGCGACGTGCACATTTCATATACATCACAAATTGACGTCTCAAACAACCCATCCTCTAGTAGTGAGCTTAGTGGTTGGCCAGATGGAATGTGCAGGAGCACAAGTGTGTAGAGGTGCAAACGGAGGCAGATCGCCATAACTTGAGGCATTACCTTGATGCTTGCTTCCTCAGCAAGATTTGGGATGCCAGCACCCTTGAACAGGTCAAGGTAGCATCTGCCTATGAAGGAGCGCAGACTCATTGCCTCGATTCGCACAGGCGCAAACCATCTCCGAGCTGAGATATGCAGATGGATTGGGGAGCCATGCTAGAACAGGATTTGTTAGTGCAGTCAGAGGGGAGCCGTTGAAGATGAATGCCACACTCTACAGGGTTGTCCAACATACGAACAAATCTGAACACGTTACATTGAGTTGGTCGTGCACGCACCGGTCAGACCGCTATTGAACACGCGGCCGAGACGGATGTTGTGATCATACCTTCGGAGGGCATAGATATGTGGGCTCCTATGGCAACGACACTCACCTAACGGTACATATGCTTCATGATGTATATTTGTACAGTTTGTCAGCATCCTTATTACTGCCAC
This sequence comes from Isoetes taiwanensis, assembly GCA_021234155.1. Classification (NCBI taxonomy): domain Eukaryota; kingdom Viridiplantae; phylum Streptophyta; class Lycopodiopsida; order Isoetales; family Isoetaceae; genus Isoetes; species Isoetes taiwanensis. The sequence goes on along the minus strand of JAJEKV010000154.1, from coordinate 598,692 downwards.
GATTTTTCCCTCGAAAACCCTTCAGGGTAGGGGGTTTTTAATCCGTGCAGTAATAAGTCTTTTGTCCCATAGCCCGATTGGTCTCCATGGATAATAAAATCAATTCAATTCAATTCTAGATAACAACAGATCAAGAAGAGGGAGACAAGGGAAGAAAACCTTAATGTTTGCTAATATATTGGAATACAATACATTAGAACAACTATGGTCAATTTTGATATAAGCCTCCTTAAGGTCATTGCTTCCCCATGCTTATCTTATTTGTCATCATGTGACGTGACGTGACTATTCTATTCTATTCTATTGTAAGCATTTTATTTGGTTCCAATAATGTGATGATAATAACACACACACTAGTCTACATATTAAATAGGTCTCATCGTATTCACAAGATGGCATTCAATATAAAAGTGGTTGGGGAAAAGGACCCAATGAGCCATGTTGCATCTCATAGAATAGTTGGTCAAGTGGATGAAAAAAAGGTGCTCCCCTCCTTCTTTCATAAAAATCATACATATTAGTTTTGGCGGAGTTCAATTCAGAGCATACTCTGCGTATATTAGTTTAGAAGATTCTTAATGCAGGGCATAATATGCCTACCCTATAAGTTCACATAAAGCAGGTATATTATTAAAAGGTTTTTCATGCAGGGCATTATAGACCTACCCTAACACACGACAAAATTGTTTGTCTTATGCACTATGAGATATTATGTTTAAGTGAGTGTGTGTATTTTTTTTGGATGGAGTTGTTCTTGATGTTCTCCTTGTAGAATGAATGAATGAATGTCTTTTATCATCCATGGAAAGAAAATTCAACTCCCCTACTGCTTTTGAGATGTACTGCTTGAAGAGGGGGTTATCCTCCCCTCGGGTAGGTTAGGCCTGATAACTCACGAGGATGGGAGGCCGAGCGGGTTATCTGGGTAACCTGCGAGAGGGGATGATTGACCCCCTTAAGCTATAGGTCGGGAACTTTAGCTGCAAGACCAAGATTCATTTCAGATGATCAGCGAGAGGATGTGATTCAAGAGGTTATCACGATGTCTATATCGGATTCTCACGCACAAAAATCTAACAGCTTAGGAACGATTGGATTTAGATAATTTTTGAGACCGATCATTTAAGGTTATTTAAGCGTGTTATGTATAGCCCTATGAGGTCAAGCGATTTCGTTCTACATTACGTATACAAGAACGACATCTCGGTCTAAATTCCAGGGTGGAAATAATGATGAAGTGTGGCGGCGTGGAGGCATTGTTGACACCACACCCTGGAATTTAGAACGACGTGTCATTCTTGCAATGTGAACAAAGGGTAGCAACTGATTCTGCTCGGTAAAAAAAGTAGAATGTATGGTGTAAATCAATGGAATGTAGGGTCAAACTGGAACTGCGGAACCAAGTTGAATCAAGAAACCTTATGTGACATGTGGTGTGTCGTGATTTGCGGATGTGGCTAAATTATTGGTACCCTATTTTTACGTCATGATTTAGTATAGACATTAGGATTTTTTTGTTTTCCAAGACTAGTCATTTAAGATTATTTACATGTGGCCTAACCATATGTGATTTAAGATTATTTATGCATAGTCCTATGAGGACAAGCTATTTCATTCTACACTATGTCATGATGTAATATAGATGCAACTTTAGTCTTTCATTTTTATTTTTTTAATATTACATGATGATCTTCCACGATGGAAGGAGGGGTGTAACCCAAACCAGATAAATATCAAAAGAGAAATAGGTGAAGAAGCTGTGGAGCTCATAATGGATGCACCGACGAGTTCTGCAAGGCCGCGGTATGGAGTGGCAAAAATAATAGCAATAGTGTTGTTGGTTGTGCTAGTGATATCAGTATGTGGAGTTGTGGTGAAGTGTTGCAAAGTATGGTGGAAGGAAGACGAAGCATTCGAAATGGTGGATTTTAATATAGGCAGGCGAAGGAGAAGGCCCAGCCAGATAGCCCAACGAACAACGCAAGAAGGCATAGATCTCAGTTATTTGGCTCCTTTTGTTTACTCCAAGAATTCGCCCTGCCTTGCAGAGTGTGCCGTTTGCTTGACCGAGTTTCGAGCTGGCGACTCCCTTCGTCTTCTGCCCAATTGCGCCCATTGTTTCCACACTGCTTGTGTCGACCTCTGGTTTGCTTCCAACTCTACTTGCCCTCTCTGTCGATCCCATGTTCTCCCCAATCTGTAACCCTCTCCATCTCTCTATTTCGTCACAATTTTAGTTCAATTTTCTTCCGTAATAAAAATGAAATATCTCCTTACAAGTCAATCTCCTCGTGTAGAGCATTTTCTTTTAAAAAAATATCTCCGCGGTAGTCAATCTCCACGTATAGACTATTTGATTTCAAACTTTTAGATGTGGACTATTCTATTCTATTCTATTCTTTTAAATGTGGAGCATTATCAAACTTTTAAGACTTGTTGATTAGTTTCATTTTGTAAACACTAGTTGAATTGAATATTGAGTCCATTTATTTAACCACGTACCACATTAAGGTAGCATGTGACTAAAAGGCTACAAGTGTTGGATTGAATGGTTTGTGTTTGGGTGGTTCAAAAATTTAGGGGCCCTTCGCGGCCATTAAAAAAGATGGGACAAAAAGAAAGAGAATAAATATAGAAATTACAATAAGAAGGGAAATAAATTAAAAAAAAAAATCACATTATGTTTATTTTTCCAATTCCATCTATGAAACTATTGTAATAAACATAAGCAATTGCATGAGCATCATAGACATAAACAATTGCATGAGCATCAGGGAGCGAAAATTGTACTTGCATTGCACAACAATACAGATAGTTTCAATTGTTGTTGAGCTTTCAACGGAATAGAAAGCACTATAAGAAGATAATCAGAGCATCCCTAGGGACTTTCACCTATCATATCCTTGTATGACCTGTCACTGTCACTCTATAGGGGTTAATGGCCATATGTACTCAATTTCAAGAAGCTTCTTAATCTTGAAAATGAACATGCACTTTTATTTTTAACTTGTGAATTAGTTTTGATAAATGAACAAGGCAACAGTATCTATTCCAGAAGTACCTGGTGTAGATACTTTGGTAGGTTCTAAAAGTGGTAGAGTGCAAAATGCTTATGGCCCTAGCTACATTAGGAAAGATAAACGATGTCTAGAAAGCCCTACTTCATTTTCAAATAAGTAAGCCTTGTTTTCTTGAGAGAGAAAGCATAGTGCTTTTGAATAAATGATTGCAACGCTATATACCAAATGAGCACTAAATAAACGAGTTTTTACGTTGTAATCAACCAACAATATTGCACACTGCACCCCATCAAACTATGGGAGATTGCTTATAAGGCTCCACCGTCAAATACACTTGATCTTCTTAAACTCCCTCTGATGACTAGTGTCAAACACGTTTGATCTTCTTAGACTCCCTATGACTAGTTCAATATAAAAAGCTATAGACCATTTTCCTCTGATCCTGAGCTTTTGCAACAATATCTCAATGGTCGTTTTTCTCAAAAGATATGGGACGCAGTTACTTTGGCCCAAGTGAAAACTGGTCATTATCATGCACACATAAATCCCACCTTGGCACCAGGGCCCCAAGCTTATTTGCTTGCTTCATTGTCCAGGAACAAACTTGTAGCTATTGCATCAATTCGCACGGGGTCCCACAGGCTACGGATTGAGACAGGTAGATGGGAGCGGCCGCAATTGCCGCGAGAAGCGAGGCTATGTGCCTGTTGCCAGTTACAGGTTATTGAAGATGAAAGCCATACTCTTCTGAGTTGCCCTGCTTTTGAGATAGTCTGGAATCATTTTTTGACCTTAGCATTCCATTCCACGCTTCCACAACTTCTTAGAGCACCATCTGTGCATGACTTGGCATTATACATACTTGAGGTTCTAGATAAACGTCTGCAATTACTGAGCCCTCAGTAGTCATTATCTCTGCTTGTCTAGTATCATCATTACTGCAAAGGTTTTTCCCTTGAAAACCTTTCGAGGCAGGGGTTTTTTAATCCTAGTAGTAATGATTGTACTAGCCCATTGTATGGGTCCCATGACCTATTGGTCTCCGTGGACGTTAAAAAAACTATTCTATTCTATTCTATTCTATTCTCCAAATGAATCATAAAGCTAGGTACTAACAGCAGTAGAAACCTATACATTTGGGAGTACTCCTCTTTCACAAATAAGTATGAAGGCGATTTGTCCCCAATATTGTAACAAAATGTGTCCATTGACCAGCTATATACAATTTCTAGTTCTCTGCACTTTATTAGAGTGTTTTCAGAGGACCCTCGTTAAACTTCATGACCCTGTTAAAGTTTACAATCATATTCTTATTATATTATTTATAATGAATTTACTAGACTCCAAACAGTTATATATATGTGATATGCAAAGTAACTTGGGAGGCACAGGAACAATACTAGCCAAACGAATAGTAGTAACCGTTTTATACATTCCAGGGAATAATTTCATGAATAACCCCATGTGAAGGGATTGGACTAGTAAATGATTCTGTCGCTTTGGGCTATATGATTCAAATTTCTTGTGTCAGAACCCTACATGTCTAACTTATTTTTGAATGCAAGTTCATCTCTAATGGCTATATCATCTATTAGTAAAACCATAGGTCACGAGCAATATTGGTTGTGTGTGCATTACCTTTTATTTCATATGTTAAAGTTTGAATGCAATAATACTGATATAACTTACTTGTTCTGCCATAATGTCTACTCCATTGTGTAGTCCTCCCAAAAACTTGCCTATAAAACGACAGACTGCTAGCCCTCACGAGTATCCATCTACCTATATTGGCCTTCTACACATTTTCTTTACTTCGAGTTGGTTGTCAAACTTTTAAGTGTTTTTGTAGATTCTTCACAAACCTACAGAGGCAAACTAGCATTCTCAAGCATGCAAAAAATAATCTGTTGGGCAAATATTAAGACACAACTACAAACCTTTGCCCCGGCTCTATCCATGCAAAGAGTAGACGCCTGGCTCACATATTTTAGATCTTGCCCCCAACACCAGCAATGAGATACATAATTCAGTGGTGACCATGACATGCAGGAATGAACAGGTATTCACAGACTTCAAAATCTATATCTAATACGAATCCCACTATTTTGTTACTTCTCGTGTTTAAAGCCGAGTAGAAGAGTGAATCGAAGAAGTAACAGAGGGTGGACACCTCATGTGCCTCCATAAATTGATTCATGCACCTGCAATTATATACAAGTTAATGGACTCAAATAAAGAGCAATTAGCACTTGAGGACCTACCCTATATAAAGATCGATCGGGTTGATAGTGTACCAAGAACCAACTTTGTCTAGACTTGCTTAATTTTTCAAAGTGCAACCGCCCGGTGCAAAAGAATGATTGTTTGCTCTAAAAGAATCACCGCAAAGAAAAGAACTCGAACGACCGGAGGCCGCTTAATGCTCCCCGACATGGTCAAAATAGGCGCTAGAACAAATTTCTGCTCAAGTCGCACTTATTTGCCACAAAGTCTTGATAGGTAGGATTTGGAAACATCATTCTCCAAAGAATGGCTTCTTACAAAGAAGCTTTATGTTGTCCAATCAAGCACGGGCCGTGATGAAAGATACAAAGAAAAAAACAAATGTAAAATAAGACCGGATTTGATGTCCCGCTATGACGTAATAGGGATCCACCATAACGAGAGCTAATCCGCTCTGTAACGCAAATCTATCAAATCTAACATGTGTACAACCCAAACGTATAATACATGACGCCATTTTTTTCTTTTAATTTAAACTTTAGTCCTTCCAAGTGCCAAACCCAAGTCAAACCTTTATCACACAAAAAAAATTAGAAATAAACAAAAAATAAAGTTGCATTATATATGTTGTGAAAACTTTAACCATTAAATAATATCTTGGCTTGGAGATATTATTTAACCGTAACTATTATAAGGTTTCAATGCCATTTAATTGCCTTGCCTATCCAATGATTTTCCAAACTTACGCGCCCATGCTAGTCCGCCAAGACTAACGTTCAAGACCACACCCCCGAGCTATCATATTAGTATCACAAGGAATATGCATAAGAATTACAAAAAAAGCCCTCCAAAATGATAAGCAATTTGGTAAATCAATATAGTTTTTGTGGCTCATCAAATCTAGAAATCGTCTTCACAAACATTGTAGATTATGTAAGACCTTTCCAATAAGATAACTCATGTAAATCGAAGTTGAGATTCATTTGAATTATTTCTTGCATCGCACATTTAAAACCATGTAACCATGGAATAAATTATTACTCCTATATTTTAGTGTAGCCAAAATAGGTTTGGCTAAACTACCTTCAAATTGGGGCCAGAAGTTTCTAACAGTTGGCTAAACTAAATGATTTTTCTCCATCACAGTTTCTTGCTTTTAGCTAAATTTTCATAAAATGGAGAGGCAAATAGTAGCCATCGCGATAGTAATCTTAAAAAATCCAAACATTTTGACAAAGACATTTAACTTATTGTAAATGCAATCACAAGGCTCCCAGAAAAAAATAGTTATCAGTTTTATAGTTTACTTTTTGTATTAAACTACTAAAATAAACTAATGTTACTAAGTGGGTTAATGTGTTGAATAACCATAGGCAGTTAAATAGTGTAGTTCGCATTTAAGGTTTTTTAACGTTGTATATTCATATTGTAAATATCTAGAGCTTTTCGTTGTGGTTTGTTGCTATCTTAACATATATAATGCATATACTTTCGACGTCAAGGCATTCATCTCGACCATCAGATAAATAAGGTGCATGCTTCAACCGCCGATATTTTGGGTAATCGCCACTACCGTGATATTCATGTGATTTGTTTCACTAGATGTTTGAACTGATGCTTTGCCGCCATCCGCTCATCATTGTTTGGTCATCTTATCTCCTCAAGCAAGATATCTGAATCCGATGCTTTCATCGCCATGTGCTCATCATTGTTTGACAGATGGGCATTTTAGACCCATTGTTCAGTGTTGCCCTGGCTATATAAGGCGAGCTAATCTACTGTGGGGTTTTGTGCGGTTTTGGCGCTGTTCGGGCTTCACTTCAGGTAAGGCTTTCTGAACTCATGTTGAATGATTGCTTTAGATTCAGCCTCGAAGCTTTTGCCCTCATTCCGCCTCATTTTGATGGAAAAATCCTGTGCCTTGGAATGTTCTACTTAGCTAATGCATGAAGAGTGAAAATATTTAGCGTAGAAGAAAGAATCCGCCGCCTCGGGCCGAAAACTCCATCCGCCTCGAGTTTTGGCTTAGAAGTCATTGCTTTTTCTTTTCGTTTATCAATGCTTTTCCTTTGAGAAATGCCTACTGTTGCTCGATTTTCCTTTGCCTTTACCACTGTCAAAGAAACAGTTGAAAGTTTTGGAGCTCTTTGATTTAGAATAGACGAGAAATGTGTAGATAAGAAACCATACCTCCGGGATAGCTCGAGGACACGGGCACGTTTCTGTAGAGAGGCGTCGGCACAGCCTTGGAATGTTCTAATGCCTTAGAATGAGGGCAGAATATCACCTGTTATCTGCAAAATATCCCCTGTTAGCAAAATATCCCCTGTTGCAGAATATTCATAGGCCTAGGCTGTTATTTGAAACGCGCGCCCAATATCCCCTATTATCTGCTGGCAGAGTTCCGGTAGGGGAGTAGAGAGACTTTAGCCCCTGTTATCTGCTGGCGGCTGATATTTATAGCAGAGGCGAGAGGTCTTTTTCTGAATCACATTTTTAGAACTTAAAGGCAAGTGTGTGTTTCCCAAGTTGGCCTAGTTGTGGAGTGCCCATTTCAGTTGAGCGGCCGGCAGAGCAGGGCAATGCATCCGGCAGGGCAGTGCATCGATCCGGCAGATTATTCAGCCAGAGCATTCGGCAGATCATTCGGCAAGAGCATTCAAGATCATTCAAGAGCAACTCCCCTATTCAAGATCATTCGGCAGATCCCTGTTTAAGATCATTCGGCATTCCCTGTTCAAGAGCATTCAGGGCAACTCCGGATCCCCTGTTCAAGAGCATCCGGCAGATCCCCCGCTCGCGATTTTGGCAGAAACGGCCAGATCCCTTTGTTCGTGATTTGCCGCGCCGCCGTGATCCCCTCGCTCAAGATTTGGTACCGCCTACGGATCCCCTTCGTTCTTGAGACAAGATAACCGCTTCAATCGGCTTAATCCTTCTGCCTAGTAGTCGGATCTGCCGTTCATGCCTTTCTTTCATGCACCGTGTCCGAAAATTTTCCCATCGCTTGTCTTTTTACTAGCCATTGTTTTCCCATATGTCTCCATCGCATACCGCTTGATGATTGCCCACCACGCCTTTTCAGATTAGGGTAAATCCATTTTCGATAAATCCCATTTCCTTCCCCGCCCTCAAGAAACAGGGAATGTTTTAAACGTGGAATGCAAAGCAGTAAACAAGAAACGGAAAATGCATGCAAAAATCAGATCCAAAAACAAGACCGAATTTCCCTAACCGCGGCGACGCGAAGTAGCCGGCGGATTTGGGGTTTTCAGCCGGTAAACCGGCGGGCGGCGCCGCCAAGCCGCTTCAGCGACGGGCGCCGCTTACCAGCTTTTACCGCCGGAAACCCTCAATCCGCCGGTTACCTTGCACGTAAACATCCACAAAGCGGAATTTTCTTGTTTTTAGGCTTTTGTTTAAAACATAAACCATCCGGTCGCGGAGCTCGTGTGGACCGCCAGAGCTCCGCCAAGAAACATTCTTAGTTGGACCTGAAAGCCATAGCCAAAGTAGTTTCTATGCCTGCCAAGAAACATAGCCTAAGCATGCGCAGTTTCTGTGTCCGCCAAGAAAGCTTTCTGAAAGGAAACAGTTTAAATCTCTGCCTAGAATGTAAAGTTCCACTTCGCAAAGCTCTGGTTATGGTGCTCGGTTTGTGTTTTATGTTTTCTAGATGCTATAGTTCTGCCATAGCTCCACTTCCATGGCAAATAGAGCTTCACTGCCCACAAACTTAACCTAAAAAGCAGTAATGCAACACCTGTATTTTGGAAGGAGGGGCGAAGTTTAGTCTCCAGCCCTCGAGGTTGATAATGAAGCCCCTCGAAGAATGGTGTAGATCCGGAGGAGCCGGGTGCCATAGCCATTTTTTTCTCGACACCGCCGCAGATTTAGATCGCTTTTTCTCGATGCCGCCGCTATTCTCAAGGACGCCTTTAACCAAAGGCGGATCAAAGCTTGGACCAAATACACCTTAACCAAATCTGGCAACCAATGGCTATTTGGTGTAACCGCCACCACACATCTCCATCGCCTAAGAGAAAAACGTAACTTAAGAGAGAAAAATGTAAACGCACCAATTTTTTTTCTTACGCAAAAAATTCCGCCTTTGTGGATATTTACGCATGAATCAAGATTTTCGGGCTTTCCCTAAAATAAACCCCCGGCCTCCCCGGTTTATTTCGTGAAACCCTCCTCAATGTCAAGTTTCCTCCATTGTAAACCGCAGCTTTGTGAAATTTTGAATATTCCATGTTTGTTTACTTTAGGTATTTTAGGTTTATAGGTGTTGGTGGTGCCGCTTTTTATAGCGCCGCCACACAAAATTTTAAAGACTATTTTCCCATTTCATTTGAGCGTCCAGGGTAAGCAAGCAGGTGGCATTCGGCCGGATCATTCGCGGTAAAGGGTGTGGCACCATAAAGGTAGCCGTGGCATTCGGCCGGGCAGATCATTCGCCGCCAGATCATTCGCAGATCCCCCGCTCAAGAGCATTCGGCATTCGGCAGATCATTCGCATTCTCAGCAGGCATTCAAGAGCAGAGCATTCAAGAACAGGTAAGGCATTCAAGAGTTGTGGCATTCAAGAGCGCATCATTCGACCGCCAGACCATTCGCCTTTGTTTCATGCCTCAAGATTCGGCCCAAAGAAATCCTATGTTCGTGATTTGCAGCGGCGTGATCGAAGGCAAAAGAAGAAGGGTTTCCATAGGAGTGCATGCTATACATGATCCGTCCGCTTTGTTTCTAGATGAGCCCACATCGCCCGGATTCAGCCAGATCGAAAGGTGTTCGAAAACGGCAAGATGTTTCAAGCTTCGCCATAGCCGTGGATATTGGAGGTCCCCAACAATATTGGATATTGAAACTCCTTCTTCAACGATTGCAGAGATTGAAGGGACAAGAAAACACCCAAAATCGCAAAACAAAACACCAACAAACACGCCAGATCCAAGAACGGAATTTCACAAAACTGACAGTCCACGTTTGGTAGCTGGCCGATTTTGGGTTTTGGCCGCAGAACCGCAAAGGCGCCACTTCAGCACAAAAAACGAAATCAAAATGGGGCAAAAACATAATGCCTGGGATCACAATCTTGACCATTAATATCCACCATTAGTTTAAACCAATAAGATAAGATAATAGCACTCAGATCGCAATCTCGACTGTTCACCTTAGCCATTGAACCTATACTATTTTACACACGTGTTTGGTTGGGCTTCGCTTATTTTGCTATGGACTTTTATGCTTTAGGGTGGGTTGTTATGTTCCGCTGACTTAAGGGCTGCACCTATTAAATGGTCAAAAAATGGTCCAATTACTTCAATACATATGTCATTGGATATATCTAATCGATATATCATAAGTTTTTCAAAAATTGCCCTTAAATTATCTATGATTAAAAAGTTATGGGGCTCCAAAGTGGGGGTAGGGGGGGGGGGGGGTGTAAGTGCCCCCCATCGCCATACACCTTGCCTCTCACGCCATGGTTGTGGCCTACTTTTTTGCTTCCCCAATGGCCTCGCCGCACCTATCACGCAGCGTTGTTCCGCCTCGCTATTATGGAATCCTAAGAACGCCATGTGCGTAACCCTGTTTCGCTACCCAAGGGTCCGCCTCACGCGGCCTTCGCCCCGGGCGTGGTGGTACTCTAACTCGACGGCCTCATGCCGCTCGTGGTCGCAAGAACCCGGAATCCCCATCATGGCCCAACGGGTTCATCGAACGAGGGTACAGGGACCATTCGCTACCATTTCTAGCCCCTTTTCGAGCTTTTGCCAAACAATTCTCTCCTCCAGACGTTCGATCTACCCCCAACTTGGACTTCTACGCAGAATTTGGGAGGATTATAGATTCCGGGCCAAGACAAATCGGCAGAGCTCCCTCATCATGCCAATCTTGGCTATAAAAGTGCTCCGCTTTCTTTCAATTGACATCCCAACACCCTCGCTCTCGCATCCTCATCTCCCCGGATTCCCCTGCATTTGATCAACTCCAAACTCAAGGTAATGTTTGCTCTTTGCATATATTATGGTTGTAGGTTTTAGTTTAACTAACTCGCCTCCTTTTGCAAAGACCATGGAAGGGCATTGGAGGAAGGGCCAAGTCATTGCAGAGATGGTTATTGCAAGCCCTCCGTGGACACCCTCCTAGATACGCCCCCTTAGTACGCCGGACACCTCTTTGCATTTGCCGATGAACACAGCCAAGACGCGCCTCGGGGAGAGGTACCGGACCCGAGAGGTCACCTTTGCACGACCAGGCACTATGGGGGTGGTGCATGATCAGATATATTGGGATGTTTGGCATTTTATATGATTAGCAGCTTTGTCAACAGCCTGATTGTCTCTAAACCTATCGGGGGTTTTTAATCCGGCAAGAATCCGCCGGATTTTTTGTATTGGGTCCCATAGACCCATTGGTCTCCTCGTGGACGATAAAAGTACCTTCCTTCCTTCCTTCCTTCCAAGAAGAAGAGAGCGCCAAGATCGATGCGCGCATGCATTGCAGAAGCTTGGCTCCTTCACTCTCAAAACGCCTTTGTCAACTATGAGGGAGATCTTCACGCCGCCGGATCTAACTTGAATCTGGTGGTCACACCAGATCTCGCGGATAGATCTAGCATGCAAAGCAGCATGATCCAGGGAAGGCCGCAATGTCACGGTTGGGCCGAGGGGATAATGTAAAATTTGAAAGTCATGTCAATCAGGAGACCTGAGCTAGTGAATGCTGGTGATCCTTGGCTAAATGGACGACCCTTTGAAACCTGCACTTCTATGTTTTATTATTTATGTTTTGTTGTATTTTGAAAGAGTGCCATTTTGTAATAGCCTAGTGTTTTGTGGAGGCATTTTATGGAAGCATCAATGTATTTGCCCGAGAGGCACTTTGAATGGAATATATTATTGCAATTACAAAATCTGATACCACATACAATTTTGTCTTTATCTTTCTATCATGGCTTCTTTGGCCATTAGCCTAAGTATATCTTCTATTCTTCTACTGTCTCGTCCGAGTCATAATTACCCTGCATTAATTGACAGGATTTAGTAATAAAGCACAGGGTCTGTCCATCCAAAATCACAGGCCAGCAGATGACATACCTTATCTCAGAATATTCTCGTTCAAGGAGATGGTTGGTGTAGCCTCTTGGACCTCGTGATAGACATAGGTGTTACCAAATGATATTGAATGAATTGTATATAAAAAGAGTTATACCTCTACCATGTCTGCTCTCCAAACCCTGAAGAAACCCTCATCCATGTCATGTGTTGTTGCAAGGGCTTGGGCATCCACCCCTATCTCAGCCATCTCCCTAATGTGCCTGGCCTTGTCAATTGCAGGCACACCTTCATTTCCTGGCCCTGTGTTGGCTGCAACATAGTTAATCCAACCTTGTGTGTCCATCCTCAAGGAGCCGCGGTAAGTGTGTGAACTTTTTGATCGCCGGGTAAGATCCCATCTCTTCAAGGGGCTCCTAATGTTGCTTACCTTGTTTGCTATAGGTCTGACCATAGGAATACACCCTTCTATGCTGATTGACTGGGGATTGACCTCATCTCCCTCACATAAGTGAGTGTCTTCGAGACTACACTCCACATCCTGTATCTCTAGTAGGTTGTTTGGTTGGCTACTCGGAACATAGGCCTCAGACCCATCCTCATCGACATTAGGTCTATGTGCACTGTAATGAGTAGGATTTAAACCCTGTTTGCCTCTAAGCCTAAGCTTCACAGCTAGCCTCCTTTGCTTTGCAGCCTCGTTCAATGGTCTCTGGCAACCAAATACAGCCTGTACTCTTGAGTGGCCAGCTAGATATATGAAATCCCTCAGCCTCTTAGCAGAGGCCTCATACAAGGCCTCTGCTTGCTTTCTACTCTCCCTTTCTGCCTTGTTTGCAGCAGCCCTTCTGCTGGCCTCCTCTTTCTCTACCCTCCTCTTTGCTGCCTCAATCTTCTTGATGGCTACATGCTCCCTCTTAAGCCTTTTAGCCTCTTCCCTTCTTGTCTTCTCTGCTGCAAGAGCTTGGCAGAAGCCATCACTGCTGATATGAACTCTACCATGCAGATTAGGAGCAATGCCCCTCCTTCTCGAGGATGTCGCTTGTGTACTTGGCTCTGCTTGGGCCTGTGAGGTTTGGCCACAATCCTATACCCTGCTGTAGGAGGACCTGCTGCATGGTCCCATGTGTAGCACCAGCATGTTCACGTGATGCCTGGACATGCTCTTCCCAGCATGTTGTAGCCCTCTACAACATGCGTTTCCATATCCATGCCCTGCACACAGCCCTCGAATTGCTCCAATGGTTCATGCAAGACATTAGGTACAACATTCTCATGTTCATCTACAACCTCATTTTGATGGTTGTCCAATGGGTGGTGCTGGCACATACACGTCTTCCCTTGTAAACCTTGATCCTTCCCTCCAGGAACCACTTTTGTTGGGTTAAATGGCCATATTCCAGTTGCCATAAAACCTACCTTTATGTTGGACACTGTTAGACCAGCTGCAATGGCTTGGGAAATGAGTTCAGCTATGTCTTCCCTCTTTGGTTCACTCCCTCCCTTCCTCACTATATAGTCTGCCCTTAATCTTTTGAATGCAGCTTTGAATGGTGCAAAGCAATATACATCTAGTGGTTGTAGCCTATGTGATGTGTGAGTAGGTAGTAGGGCAAAATGTATACCCATCTCTTTGACAGCAAGGATGACATCCAGTTCCACATGGCTACCATGGCCATCCAAAGAAGATGAGATGAGGTCGATTAGGTGACATCCCTCCGGGGACTCTAGATCGAGATAGCCGTGGACTTGAACAATTCAATGGTCATCCAAGCTGATTGCTGCACTGCCTGAATTGCTTCACACCTTGCTATGTTGTCTTGCCTCATCCTTGTACCCTTGAAAATATAGAGATTAGGCAGCCTGAACCCTTCTGCATTGACACACACTAAAATAGTTACCCATTCCCTTCTCGCTAACCCTATTCTCCCCTTTCCCCGGCAATTATCCTCAAACCCTTTACTTTCCCTTTGATCCTTGTCTCGCCTCGGTGATTCCAAATTCTTGAGGGAGGAAAGCTAAACTCATCATACACTTCTTTCAGCTCCTGTAGAAGCCATCCAAGTTGGTTTGATTCATTGCCCGAAAGCACGTGAAACCTCCAATGTTTCGGCACTCTAAGGGAGATCTCAGGGTGTCTTTGCTTGAAAAGCTTCCACCATTTGCTCCCTGGCACACCATCAAAGTCCAAATTACCCTCCCTCGCCATCTGTTTGCTGACGCTTCCTTTACAAAAAGCCAGAGTCACACCCATTCACGCTTCTACCCCGCCTATTGCCCAATTGACCAATTTCTTCTCTTGGGCTGGTGTCAGGATCTGGGGATGCCTTGCATTCTTTTTGAAAATCTGCCCATACAGCCAATCCCTGATGGACGACTCTGGTATGCCTGACCGTCTAGATGCCTCTAATTGAAATTCCATTTTCACTTACCTCGCCAAGGCGTACGACATCTCTTCCTCCGGCCCATTGTCCTCGCTTTGTTGGTCTCCTTGGCATTGCAAGATCCGCTAGCCGCCGCCTTTTTCTTGGCTTTGGGTGCACAAACCCGCTTTTGATAGCCGATGTTGTTGGTCCACCATTGCTCAAACCGTGGGCATCGACCGTGGTCGGGCCCTAGTCGACACCATCGCCCAGCAGCAAATAAAAATGGGGGACATGCTTGATTCTTGGCCGGATTGAGGAATTGGTGATGGAATTGCCCCAGCCAGCTGGGTAATCTTGATAATCCATCTCGTTCGAGGCGCACACGTTGGGAGGGGGAATGGGACAGCGAGGAAAGGGTACTTTGATACCACAGGGTATGGTACTTCCGCGGAAACGGGCAACCCCACCCTAATTTAAAGTTCCTTAGTAAAAGTTAATAAAAGTTATGGTTTTTACGAGGTGATTCCACATATTATATATGAAATATAAGAAAATCCACGTAAGACACATTAAGGCTAGATTTCCACTAGCGGCTGTGGCACTTCAAAATTTAAAAGCCAACCAATGGAACATTTATACATCATAGCTACGGCACATGCAGTCTTTCCACCAAGTTTGGTAGGTGCAACACATTTCAACCTGCCGTCGAATTTCTATTCTACCGGGCAATATTGTCCGATACAGAAAAACTCGATGGCAATAAGCCTCGTTTTAGGCAGGAGCTCTATCCCTGCTTGTTATAGCAATCCCAGTCATGGCTTCTTCATGCTGGAAAGAGCATTGGGAAGGATTGGGAAGGATGGCGCAGGTATAAAAATGGCCGGAAACAATCAACTTGTTTCGTTTTTTCAAGTCAATTTGTTCGGTTTTCCTGTCAATTTGTTAGAATCCTTTTCCTCTAATGCTTCAACTTTGTACTTGGAACAAGAAAAATAATGGGAAAAAAAAGAAAAACATAAATAGTATTTGATAATTTCTTAAAGTTGGTACTATCGGTGTTGGATTCTAGGCTAATCTATCCATTTTTCCAAGCCCACTCTATCTTAGGTTTAGCTAATCAATGTCCTGATCGATATGTCTGGAGGTAAAAGTTTGGCTATTCAACCTAAAAGCTCACTTGGGCAGCAAAAAAATTGGGCTAAAATCTTCTTTTTTTGGGCATTTTTTCCATTTAGTTTAGCCATTTTTCTTGGAAAAACTGCTACAAAATAGCCATTTGGCTAACCTTAGCCGTTATTTTATTCCATGCATGTAACTTTACAATTCCAACTCCATTTTAGAGGATTTTATTATCATTTAAAAGATCTTATCTCATCTATAAGTTTTATGAAAGGCTCTGTTTTGTTTAATCAGTCACAAAAATCTCATTGCTATTATAGCCAAACACCCTATTTCTAGGAGCACTTTGTTAGTTTCTGCAAAATGAAGGGGTAATTTGGTAATTTCCCCCCGAAAAATGGCAAATAGCATAGTGGCTATATACACAATCCTTTGACTCTCAACATTTCTTAAATCTAGAGAGGCTTCAAATTTGACTAATGGGGCAATGTTCTCCTTTTTGAAAGAGAGAGATAAAAGAAAAATTGCAAATTCCCAACAGAACTAAGAAATCGCCATCAGCTGGTTTTCCTCCTCCAGACAAGTTTCTCACCAAAATGCAAGCGATTCGACACCATCAGATCGCCATTTTGGGAAGAGACGAGGCTATTTATACGTTTTTTGGGCTCTTTTCTCCCTTATCGCCGTCTTCTTTGTCTTAGTTTCCTCGCCTTGTCTTTCATCCTCCTTATATCGACAAATCCCATTCATGATGCTAGCTCTTGGTTCATTAATTTGACAGGTATGGTGTTGGCAAATCCTATTCCTGATGATAGCTCTTGGTTCATTTGACAGGTATAGTGTTCCTTGGTTTGATTGTTTTTCTTATTTGTAATATTCCCATTCTCGTGGCAAAGACAAATTTGGTGGTGACCATGTATAGTGGCTTATCTTGGCCTTGTGGCTTCTAAGTTTACAATTTTTTTGCATTTGTTGTGATGTGTGTCAAATTTGTTGTATGGCTTCTTTTTTCGCCCCTCATTCTATGGCCAGCTTGCCTCCTGTGTTTTTATCATTGATCTTGTTTCTATTTCCTATGATTTTTGAATTCATCAATTTCTTGCATCGTAGATAAATGATTGCTTGCATATCTACAGTGTCCGACTCAATCATCTTATGAAATTCTGTAGGAAGTTTTGCTTGTATAATTTGTTCACATACAATTCATCATAGCATGCATACCTAGGATACTCTTGTCGCAGAATAGGATATGGATCTCCAAATCAGGGCCAGATGCTACGGATCGGCAGCATGTTGCTCTTTTTTCCTCCATTTCTTCAAATCCGAGCTCCATGTCGATCGGCCGCCTTTACTAAGATGTTCTTTCATTGTCGCTATACAGCACGGTAGCAGCTAATGCGTCTTATACAATTTCTTTCTTCGTCATAAGTATTCTTTCCTAATTTTATTTTGTAGTTGTATGGTGCTCTTCTGCTTAAGGTTCTAGCCTTCCAATTTGTAGATTTGGGTTCAAGTTTTCTCAGTTATCTTCTTCTAGGCATTTAGTTTTTTCTTGCATTCATTTGGGAATTTCCACCTTTACACCATGTCATTCTACACTTGGTTAGCTTTAAACTCTAGATTTGCGGCCATGTTTTAGCATATGGTTAATTTGGTGTCTTTTTCTTGCAAACTTAACTCTAGTGTGCGGGTATCAACTGTTTATGTTTATTTACAGATTCTTTTATTTTTGCATGACGTATTTTGCTGGCATCGAATTTTCTCCATATTTCTCTCGCCAAGAGTGTTTTTTTTTTTTTTTTTTTTTTTTTGCTATGTTGTCTCGTGTCGCATTTTATTTTGATTATTGATCGATTTCCTGCATATTTGCCCATTTGGAACCTAGTATTTATCATTGGCATTTTGTTGGATGGGCATCTTGTGCCCTCGTTGTTGAGGATCCGAAGTCGAACATCTTGATACTCAATGGCCTAATACCAACTTGTTACGTAGTATGTATTTGTCATGGGTGCATTTGGGAGTCGAGACCATCTTAAGTTGTCTGTTCAACGCTTGATAAGTGTTTCTTATTTATTTTGAATACCGAACTTAATCTTGTCCGAAGCTTTATGGAACCTCAAAGATAGTGTGGATCGTGATCTTTTCATGAATTATTTTTATAGTCACTTTTATTTTTAGTCTTTTTATCCTTAAGATCTTTCATTCTTCTTTTTCTCTAGTGGCGATCCATCTTGCCTATCTTTGTATGCTATCTTTCTTGTAGACCCATCTTGGTTCGATATCCCCTTTCATCACTTTTAGGTTTGAAATGGAAGTTCTCTTTGATCGGCCTGTTTTCCCTAGTCTCTCACCAAAATGCGACGCATTGATCGCCATTTTGGTAGTTCCTCCTTACCCACCCTAAGTTGTTTACATTCATACTTTTTCATTTTGATTCATGATTTTACATTGCATGGCTCGCACAACCAACCCTTTTTTATTTGTAAAGTATTTGTCATTTATCGTGGTGGCACGCGCGGACCATCCCTCTCGTATTTGGGAGGTTATAATGTATGATGTGATGTCGCATGACCAAAAGCCCCTTCTATTGTTGGAGGATTGTGTTTTCTTATGGACAACCCCTTTGTTTTTTGAGGGTTCGCCGAGTCGGCATGATGGCTTATATTTTTGCTTCAATTGCATCTTTTTATCAAGGGGGATTCACATAGTTTTGGCCATACAAACCATGTGAGTGACGAAAAGAGTTTGTTTTCCCTTTTAAACCGCATATATATACTGCATCTAGGGGTAGCTTTTTAGGGTTTTAGGGCAATTTTGGCACTGTATGTGGCTGGAAAGGGGGTTTCTGTAAAAATTCAAACACGTATACAAGGGGGTTTCTGCCGACCTCTTGCACTGCAGGTGGCATACCCCCTATACAATAGGTGCATCCCCCGGGCTTTTTATGCCATTTCTTTGCAGACACCAACTGTAGAGATAGCTCTTTTAAGTTACTTATCTAATATCTGCTGGATTTGTTTGTTTTCTTTTATCGTAAGCTTTTCAGGTTATCACGACTATCTATGTTCTTGGTACGGCTTCTCGCAATGAGTTTGGGATGAATCATCGATTCTAGGGCCTCGATCTTATGCTTTCTGGACTTTTCGTTTTCTCAACAATATCAACTTTGACGGCCCGAGCTTTTCTCTTGGAGCCCTTGGGCGAAAGTTTCTCATTAGGGTTTTCCTCGAAAACTCGAAAGGGCGGGGTTTTTCATCCCGGTGATAAACTTTCGCACATTGTCTCCTCTTTGCCTTTCTTATTTTATGTCGTCTTAAAGGGGCTTGGGTTGTTTCTATGGCAGGTTCCCTTTATTCTTACTAGTGGGTAGTCTGATAAAATTGGTGTGGTTGACTATCCCACTTAGATATTTTCAACATGTTTGTACACTGCTGTGATGAAAATGACCGGGACTACAAGATGTACAAATCCTCAAGCTTTGCATCATTAGCAAATGTGAATTCGTATAGCTCATCCATTCAACTACTCAACCAACACTCAATCAGGTATTAAGGAACAACATTAAGAAAACAAAAGACCCCGTCTACTAAATAAGAGACCATCAACAACCTTCTAGAAATGACATGTCAATATGCCTTCTACAATATTCAAACCTACGTGTATAGCCAAACTTATATAACAACTAGTTGCATGTAGTCAACCAATAGTCTCGAGACCAAATGTAAAATCCATCAAATAGGTATTTCAACAGTTAACATCTATACATTAGGATATGAACTGGGTAATCTTTTATATATAACACTCGCAAAACTCCAAGAAACCAAAATATGCCCAAAAAATCTTCGAGAATCTAACAAAATATCATGCCATCTCGTGAATTTGACCATGTCCTCATTCTTATACAATGCTATCATGAGTTTCTATATATCAACTTTATGTAGGCCCTAAATAAAAAAACATTTGTATATAAATAGGCAACTATACTATTTAGCCTAATGGCGACATTATAGTTGATGTTATACGTGACCTAGTAGGTGATGAAACCTTTGACCATTTAATTAGCATTATTGGTGACACTATATTTGACATTAGCATTGGCACTATAGATGATGTTGTAGATGATGTTGGCACTAACACATTAAGCGACATTTAAGGTGATGCTTTAAATGTTACATTATCGTTATAGGGCTTTGTCACCCGTTGTATCAGTTAAAATTTTGAGTTGCAATTGTGGGCCAAAAACTTGAGGCCACCATGTTCTCTGAACTTACACAATAAATGACCCAAGCTCTTGTAGTTGGTTGGACTGAGTTTCATATGGTTATGGTTCGAGCCCATTATTGCTTAATGTCAGTTGAATAAAGCTTGTCCTCTTGTAATTGGTTGGTTTGCTCGTTTGAGTTTCATATGGTTTTTGGTCGAGTCCATCACTAGTTAATGTCAGGTGAAGGAAGCCAAAGCTTGTCCTCTTGTAATTGGTTGGTTTGCGCATTTGAGTTTCATATGGTTTTGGGTCGAATCCATCATTAGTTAATGTCAGGTGAAGGAAGACGAAAGTTGCTAGGGGCTAGGGTCCATTAAGCATCTCATAATCGTCATAGCCTACCAAGAAACTCATGCCTACCTAGACCACCCATACACTCCATAACGAGCTCCTCCAAGGCTTTATTGCTTCCTTTGCGCCCACTTGATTTGCCTGGGCTTCCTTTACATTCACTTGATCTTAATAATCATGTATTCCTTGAAGCCAACTTGTAAGCTACAAGTAGCACCCATGGTTCGAAAATAGCGAAGTTCGGCCCCTAAAAATCTGCCTACTTCCCTTAAACTCCAGTCATCCTAGAAAATTTCTGGCAAGAAAATACAAAATTTCTGGTAAAATACATTAAAAAATGCACTAACATATGTTTTTTCTGATAGCCTCAAATAGCCTCAATATATATTGCTATTTTCGAGCCCTGGTAACACCTCAATACAATTGGCAATTATTTTCATGGTAACACCTTAATACAATCGGCAATTAGTATCCACTTGACCTTTCAAATTTTATAGTTTTTTATAGTTTCATATGATGTACTGCGCACCCACCTTGAGAAATCTTCCTTTTGGAATGCCTAAACTCGTAGTACTATCTTTACAATTCTTATGCAAAAACGCATACAGGTGATTAATAACGATCTTGCTAAGAATTCCAGAGTTTGGCTTTGCAGTTAACTCTGCCTGTCCAAGAAGATAAGTAACACCTGCCTCCTTAGATTTCCCTAGAAACGTCAATTCATGCTCCACAGATTCATTATTATCATTCAATTGAACCTCGGAAACTTGTGGCCCAGGCATTGTGTTTGATGGATACACATTTAAGTTCCTAGAGTCCAAATCACAGGTTTCGTCCTCCAGTACAGGACGACTGCCGTCTTCAGATTTAATAAATCCTGCAAGAGTGTCCAACAGTAATTGTTCGAAAGCAAGCATGTCTTCTTCAGTATGTTTGTCCCTGTATCCATACCTCACAACACACCTGTAAAGACGAAAATCTCTTGTTCCGATCCTGCGTAAGAGGAACCGCTCTTCTGGTAAAACGTTGCTAATGGGTAAATGCTTTACAGCTACAAACACAAGCACAGAATGCATTGCAGGAAGATTTGTGATGAAGTGTTGGAAGATGCTTGGAATTCCTTGCGCCAACTCTGTGTAGAATAAACCAATTCCTGGAACACGAGTGACACCAAGATTTGAACCAAGACCTATAACCCAGTCCACTGAAATCTTGTTCTGTAGCTCATACTTGTATTTTCTGGCACCAGTATAGTACCACGTGCACATAATTGTAAGAAAGGATGCTGCAAATAGTATTGGAACCCATCCTCCATGTGTAAACTTGTAATAAACAGCTGACAAGTAAATTCCCTCAAATGCACCCCAAATAATCCAGAAACTAAGTGCAAGAAAAGTATTTGTTCGCCAAACCATTAACATGATCAGTGTCAACAGATTTGTTGTTACAAACATGGTTGAAAGTACGCATATGCCTGAAGCATGAAAAGCAAGATCAGAAACCGTTATGAAGATCTTTAAAACTGCGAAAGAAGGAATCATACCATATGCATTTCCAATGCTGTCTGTAGTTCTGAATGCAACTGTGATGGCAATACTAGCACACATGATAAAATAATTTAGCTCCGGTATATACACCTGTCCTACAAACTTTCGAGATGTGTGAATGACCGTGACCCTTGGAAAACAACCAAATGCTAAAGCCTGCTTAATAATCTGAAAAGTTGCAGAAATCATGGCTTGACTTGCAATAATTGCAGCAGCAACTGCAACAGCGAACATTGGCCAATAGAGAGGACCTACAGAAAGGTTGTGCAGCAGCTTAAAGAAAGTAACAATGCCAAGAATAATAAGCTAATACCTGGAGTAGACTTGTAAAATGTCTCCGCCACATGTTCTGGATACTTCATTAGATAGGATGCTTGCCCTATATAAGCAGCCATCAATGCAGGATACACTAACGCCGAGAAGGCAATCTGCATCAGTTTAAACTATGCATTTTCAGCACACCTTTCTCCTACTACCCAAGGTCCTCTTAGACCAACTTACCTGGATAGATGGAACAGAAAAGTGGCCCACATCAGCAAACATAGCTTCAGTACCTGATGATGTACATCCCTGATAAGGAGACATGCTAAAGGATAATATAAAGGAAATAGCAGGTGCACTAACCTGTAATAGCAAGCACAATTCCTCCAAGTGAGACCCAACCTCGTCTCTTGTTTAACTTGAAATAGTGGTAAATGTACATTGGGTTGAATGCTTTGAGAACACTTGGCTCATATTTGAAAATATTATAGAGCCCAATTAATCCAATAAAAACGAACCAGACAAATACTGCTGGGGCAAACATAAATCCAACTTTGTCTGTACCAAACCGCTGAACAAGAAAGAGCGCTAACAAGATAACAACTGACAGAATCACCACCACATCTGTTATACAGGGCAATCATAAAAAATTAGTCAATATTTTCCTCAAAAAAACCATTTAATCGGGAAAGGTACTTACTTTGGTCTAGAGATGTTGCTTGAACCTTAATACCTTGAACAGCTGACAACACTGCACAAAGCAACCAGAACATACTCAGCATAGAACTACTTTCATGTGAACATGAAGTAACTTACTTTTAAGTTAGCATTGCATATACCACAAATTGATACCTGATATAGCAGGAGTAAGGGAACTTTCTCCAATTATCATGCTAGTTGCAAAAAGAGCTAGAAACAACACAAAAACTTGAAGTCCTTTGTGTTCTTGAAGTAATTTCTTCATCCACAAACTCCTCTTCATATTTCTAGTTGATGGTTTAATATTGTACCCTGACAACTTTCGATCCTCTGGATTTTGGTTTGGAAAGAGAGCAATGTCTGCAAACCGTGAAATGATGGAATATAATGCAAAAGTACCCCCTGTGAAAAATTGCAGAAATTAGCTTGGTTGAACATCCTTATAGCATTGCCACATACATAACGGATGTCAAAATACTCATCCTCAATAAAGATGTGATTAGAATTAGGATTTTGCACTTGATATCATCTTTATAACGTAGAGAATATGATTAGAAAATTAAAAGACTGGTTTAAAGACAGCAGATGCAAAGAATTTGGTCTTGTGAAGAAAGTAGTTTTTAGTTTGGAAGATTAAGAAACAAGTGAGATAGAATTAAGAGTTGATGGCGGAAAAATCCAAATTCGAAACAATCAAACTTTGCCAATAGTTGTTAAAGAGGATAAATTAAATTCCTACCTTCGCCATGATCATTTGCTCGAAGCACCAGAAACATATACTTGATAAAAGGTGACATGGTCAGCGTATAAATAATTAAAGACAAGGCACCTAAGATATTTGTGGTTTTATGCTCGGGATCAATCCCATTCAAAAATGTACTAGAAAAGACGTAAAGAGGTGACGTCCCAACATCACCATATACAACACCAACTGACTGGAATGCTAATCGTAGAATTGTTGCTGTTGCAAGAACCTGCGAAGAATAAAATGCGTTCTATAACAGTTAGCTCATATAAACGCATAGAACACGCATACATGAACTAAACAAGAGGAGATAAAAATCAGAGAAAGGATGCATGATTTGCATATGCAGTTTGCATCAGATGTGTTTGAACAACAGTTAGAATATAAACCTACAACCAAAAAAACAATTTCAATATTCAAACATAACAAGAGAATCAAAGGGAGCATTTTCATTCCACCTTAATGCCATGGCCTTCCATCCCAGTAACATTTGTAGATTCAACAAGCATTGAATCAAATCTGCGGAGGCGTTTGCTTCGTTGTTCGTCATTGGGTTGATCTGGAAGAGGGCTCTCGGAAACAGGGACAACGGAAGAAAACTTTTCTTGCCCTTCATTGCTCATATCATGATCCTCCATAGCCAAAGGACTTGTGAAGAAGATTCATAAGTTGAAAAGGAGGAAGGAGGGAACTGTATACTATATAGGAAGGAAGGACAACGTGTTTTTTAGGGGGCCATGAATATAGGATGCAAAAGTCTGCGGATGATCAGAGCCGTTGGAATCGCACATTCATAAGTTGAAAAGGAGGATACTATATAGGAAGGCCATCGCTGTAAATGTCGGACGTTGACATGTTATACCCACGGGCATATCCGTGGTATATCCATGTGTTTGACATGTTATAGCCACGCCCAAAAACAAATACACGCCGTTTTTGTGGACTCAGCGGATTTTTTGCCATTTAAGGCTGGGTATAACATGTCAGCGTCCGACATTTACCGCGATATAGGAAGGAAGGACAAGGCCACCAGGAACGTGTTTTTTAACCAGGGGGACCATGAATATAGGATGCAAAAGTCTGCGGATGATCAGAGCCGTTGGAATGGCACATCGACATCATTGAAAAATTGGGAACAGAGATCACGGTGTACCGGACCCAGAGTAAAGCTACTCTTTAGAGGAACACTTGTAACCTACTCTTTAAATCTGAAAATTCACACTACGTCAAGGTAAGTTGATGTTCATTCTTGTGTATTGTCCAATGAATGGCTGCCATGTGGCAACCATTCTAATCAAGAATAGAAAATGGGATCGCATTCTTGATCGACCTGCTGTAGCCAGCAAAAATCTGCAAAAATCTCTGTTGAATTGCAGCCTGTTAAAATCTTAGCTGACGTTGTGAAATGGCTGAGGTCAGCCATTCCCTGTGTGGCAGGGCCACCAGCAGTAGGTCGCGCGTGCTGCTGGTGGCCCTGCCACACAGGGAATGGCCTCCCTCTTGCCATTCCACATCACATTTGGAAATAGGAAGAAAATCTCCTGCTAAACATAGCACTTCTCGAATGAATGGAGTGCAGAGTATAGAGTATGTAGGTGGTAGGAGCGCACAATATATGGTGGTAGGCTGGTTTAGATCTAGTAGGAAAAATATCTATCCATCCATCCATACCCTAGCATAATTGGGCTCCACTTGATATGTCTATTCCTTAAAAGAACCTACCTTCCTTCCTTCCTTCCAAGCATGATATAACATGCCTATTCCTATTGCTTTCTTAAACCTTTCTTAAACCACTAGTAAGAAATATCTACCCATCCATCCATCAATCCATCCCCAAGCGTAATTGGGCTCCACCTAATATGGCTATTCCTCAGGGGTCTTAATTTCACTAATACACAAGGGTCTTTGGCGTGCAATTTCATGACTTCATGTAAAATATTTGAATTCAATGATGGCCATTGGTTTTGTCTTCAAAGAATCCAACTTTGTTATATTATATGGTGTCTCATTTTCTGGGGTAGGCATTATATAAAGTAAGTAGGCAATTGGTCTCCGTGCACGATAAAAATTCATTCAATTCAATTATGTGAAGTAAGTTGAAGAGGAACCCTATATACAGCATAGTCTGGAGCCACCAATGAACATATTTTTTTACCGCGGTTAAAGAATTAGGAAGCAAAAGTCTATGAATAATCCAAGCCATTGAAATAGAATAGAATATGACCTGTATCCAAGGAATGAGAAATTGAGAACATTTTTAATGAGATCATGGTGTACGATAAGGACAAATTTGGTATGCCAATGTTAGATTATAAAGTACTTGGTAGACCCAAATCCAAAGACTTTTAGAGTGCAACTTATAAAGATGAGAGGAGCATTGCGTTAATGGCAGATTGGTCTCCTGGACGTAACAAATTCTATTCTATTCTATTAACCCATGCATTTGAAAATAAATAAAAAGTTATTAGGGCTTCACCCCAATACACCCACGTTCAATTTCATTAGATCATGTTATATAATAATTGCCACATTTGCGTCATTGAACAAATTGGGAACTGAGATCGTGGTGTATGACGCAAATCCAAACCCAAAGACCCAGAGTGCATTTTTGAAGCATCTTCTACGCTAATGCCATAAAAATTGCTTCTTCTTCTCTTAAATCATGGGTCTTCTAATATAATTAAAAGTCCAAGAGCGCATTTTTTAAGTATCTTCTATTAACCTATTACATAAGATTTGCTTCTCCTTCTATTAACACATGAGACTTCTTAAATAATTATCGGGTGATTGAGGCTCCATCCAATGTGCCCAACTCCTCATCTCATCTTATCTCATGGGTCTTCGGCATGCAATCTGATTAATACACCCACTATTCGTGGGTCTTCAACATGCAATTTCATTACTTCATGTGATATATTTGACTTTTGAATTCAGCAATGGCCACTGGTTTAGTCTTTTAAGGGTTCTAACTTTGTCCTTTGCACTAAGTGTATTACGTGTCTTGTATGCATTGTGAAGAAGATTCATAAGTTGAAAAGGAAGGACGGACCTGGGAGCCACCCATAAACATGTTTTCTTACCAGGGTTGAAGAACGAGAGGGTGGCCTTGAATATAGGAAGCAAAAGTCCGTGAATTATACATAGCCATTGAAATGGAAACCATCATCTATATCCAGGAATTGAATATTTGGGAACCATTTTAATGACATCACGGTGTACAATACAAACAAAGTTGGCATGCCAATGTAGTGTAGAATATGAATTATTGGTAGACCCAAACCCAAAGACTTTTAAAGGGCATTTTCAAAGAATAGAATAGAATAGTTTTTTTAGCATCTTCTATTAACCCAATATGTCCAATAGTATGACATAAAAATTGCTTCTTTTTCTTTTACTAACCAATGAGTCTCGTGAATAATAAAAAAATGATTAAGGCTCCACCACAATAAATACACCCTCATGCGATTTCGTAGGCTAGATCATGTTATATATTTGACTTCGAACCCATGGACAACCATTGGTTTATAATCTTCAAAAGATTTTAAGTATTCACAAGGCTCATGCATGTGCGAGGTTTGAAAGGATAAATAACCAATGAATAGATGAAGATCAAGATAAGAATGACATAAATATAAATTGGTCATGTGACACAATATGACCGCCAACCATATGGCCCTAAAATATGTTCTACAAATTATATGTATGGTAGTTAGGAATTAAGAACTAAGAATTAAGAATGACTTTTTATCGTCCACTGAGGCCAATCGGCCTATGGGACCCATAAGGGCAAACAAACTTATTACCTTGTCAGGGTTAAAAACCCACGAAGGGTTTTCGAGGAAAAAACCGTGGCGATAATAAGAATGTTTGTCAAACCGCATAAGTATACATCAATGTTTATATACATGTCAAGTGTGTGCCGAGGACATAGGCGATCTCGCATGTCCATAACCTCGAAGATATGATCCCGACCGTCACCGGGATCGCGTGCTCAATGTCACATGTAATGTGGTGGCCGGACGACCAACTTCAAAGATATCCGTGTCGGAATTTGATCATATCTTTGGGCAACTTTGAAGGGTATGAGATTCATCCTCAATGACTCCCATTTGGCGGCATTGATGAGCTTTGTCCCGGCGTGGCTCATCAATCCATCACTTTGTCTCAATTCGAAGATGATGTGCCCTGTCAATGCGAATGGAGGCAATGAGTCTGCGCCTTTTCATGGGCAAAGTGGAGTGGGCGAGGTAGCGTGCGGGCCTCGTTCAATGTGGGATTTATGTGGGCGGTAGTGTCTTTGTCTTGACTTTCAAGGGCATTAGCATCCCAAAGCTTGTTGAGGAAGCAATCGTCAAGATGTTGCCTCAAGCTATGGCGCTGCCTCTGTTTGCACATGTATGCACCTGTGCTCACCGCACATTCCATCTAGCCAACCATTGAGCTCTCTTTTCCCTCCAAAGGCCTTGGCGTTGCGGCTCCATTGCCATGATATAAGCTAGTTTAGGGGAGACGAGCATCGTCCATATTGACCACCTTCTGAAAATAGACAATGTGGCTTATCAAGGGCAAAGCCCTCTGAAGAGGCAAGAATCTTGTCTCCTGGGTAGAATTTCCCTAGTCTTTCGTACTAAGAAGGCTTTACGGACTGCTCCAAGTCATTCTAAGTAGCAAGTGATACTCTTGGGCCCCATACTTCCACCCCGTATAAAAGGACGGGCTCCACTAAGACCTTGAGCAGTGGCCCGATGGGACCAATCATACAACTCCGCTCTATGACTATTGTTTTGCATTGCATATAGTGCCTTCCACTTCCGTCCACTCGTGGCCCGTATGGATGTGTCCCGGTGCATAGTAGAAGGAAACTCCACTCCCAAATATTTGTATGTGGATGCAACTTCCACATTTTGGCCTTTGGTGGCGAAGGAGGGGACCCTCGATCGGACGTGAAGATGATATGAAAACCACCTTGGTCTTGGCGGGTTGGCGCATATCGGTCGCTTGGCGGAGAATGTGTGTCGCATCGAGATGTCGTTGCATGTCTGGCTGGTGTGTAAGCTAGGAGGTCCACATCATCAGCATATATTAAGCGTCGATGATCGATGAGAAGGTGAGCTCCATCACCCCATTATCAACAAGCCCGACTCTCAATTGATCAATGTAAAGCCCAAACAATGTTGGGGAGAGGGCATCTGGCGAACCCCGTCTTGCTATCAAATGGTTGGCTTGTACTGCGCGCAACCGGCAGAGCATCTTCGTATAGCATGTACCTTGCATTTCAAATCTCTACAGGAACCCCGGCTGTGCGATCTTGCCCATAGTTTTTCGAGGCGATTGTCAAAGCGCCTTAGCCAAAATCCACAAAGCAACAAATAGATCGGCGGTTCCCTATTTGTCTTCAATTAGAGTTATAGCGTGAAGATGTGGTCAATGGTTGAGTCTTCGAGTGCGAATCACGCACGGGTGAGGGCCGCACCTCTCTTTGCCTCTGCCCGGCCCGATCAAGCTTTGCTTTCGAGAATCGGCAAGCAATAGGGACCAAAGGAGAGTAGTAATGATATATTCACATTCCCATTAAATCCATTAGATTGGTGAGTTCATTTTTTTCGGGTGACGGGCTTGCTAACCCCTGTTATGGCATTAGAAGGACGGTGAAGCCCTTTAACTCACAAAGCTTGAGGATCCTTGCATGCTACGGTAGCATAAATGATCCCATTTTTAGCCCTAAATAATAGCGCTAATTATCAGGGTCTAACCGCATTTTTATAGTTTATTTTAGCACTAAATCCTGCCCATAGGATTCTAAACCATCGAACCTTTCTTCCTTTCCTTCTTTTGGTTCAGATTCAGAAACATGGCTATTTCCAATCGAAATCCTCGTACCCTACTTGGATAACATATCAGATCAAATTGTTGTGACTGTACTGCTCCTACAGTAGTAATTATCGAAATTGATTATTTCAGAATTGAAGATAATGATGTCCAACTAACACAAGAAGAATGTGAAACACTTGACTTATCCTAAACTATTGTACGTTTTTCTATATTATATTCATTTTTATTGCGATTTTGAGTTTTTCAACACCACAAACATTCAAAGAATATATTTCTCTGAAATTTCTTCTTTTGAATAGAGTTAAAAATAGAATTAGAAATATATTTCATAATTTGATGAAACCTAGCAGAAATCTAACATGGAGGGAGCAATATCCCACATGCATAGATTACAAAATTCGTCTGCAAATTAGGTTTTTTGGATGTTTCATTGAAGAGTATGGATAGAAGGTTAGGTGCCGAAAAGTGGTGACATTCTGGTTTGCAAGAAAATTGCAGCCTAGAACGTCGTCATCTTCCAACATGTGATCCCCTTCCATAATCTTTTCCCTCTTTTTCATATATTAATGGAACCTAGTAGAAACCTAACATGGAGGGAGCAATATCCCATATACATAGGTTAAAAATTGTCCGCATATAGATAGATAGATAGATAGTATTAGTTTTCTTTTGTTATTTTATTGAAGAGTATGGGTGGAAGGTTAGGTGCTAGAAACTTATGATATTCTGGCCTGCAAGAAAATTGCAGGCCAGAACGTCATCAGCTTCTAACATGTGATCCTCCTCCACGTTCTTTAAAACTACTATCTATCTATCTATCTTCTTTATTGTAATTTAACGAAACCTATCAGAAACCTAATACGAAGGGAGCAATATCCCACATGCATAGATTACAAGATTCATCTGCATATATAAATAGTTTTTTTATTGTTTCTCACTGAATAGAAGTTTTGGGTGCTGAAAAGATAAGACATTTTGTCTTGCAATCTTCATTGCAGACTAGAATGTCATCACCTTTCAACATGTGATCCTCGTCCACGCTCTTTTTGCTTGAGCACTATTCTTTTTCATTGAGGGCTATGTTTAGGTTATAATGGGCTCAAATATCCCACATGCATTGGTCACAATGAAAGCCATTCATATATAATGGTCTCGAGTTATTCTAGTAATTCGAGAATGTGTAGTGTGATGACCACATAATGCATGTGGATTGTATCGTGGCTTGCATAATGCAATGCAAGCCACAATACCATACACGTGTTATGTGTTCCTCTCCTACAATTTTTTTTCAAGTTGTCCCTCATCTTGCCACAATATATTGTCTACGACCTGTTTAGTAAAGTGAAAGTCAACAATTATCATGTTGTTCATATTATTGGTGTAGGAAAAACATGATGGTTATTTCAAGTTGTTTCACTTAGAAAAAAGAAATAGTGGTCATTTCTTTACAGGTATGTAAATTTTAAGAATAATGCAGGCTCCTACATCATACAAAGTTCGTTTTAGCCGAACCTAAATGACAGTGATTACTTGTTGAAGACCACATGATATATACATAGATGGTATTATGGTTTGCAAAACATGCAAACCAAAATACCATAAATATGTATCAAGTGTTCCTCAAGGTGTTACTTTCCTACAAATTCTTTTCCAAACATAGCTTAAAAAAATCTTATTTGAAAACTTAGGAACTTCTACAACATATTCTAGCCATAATGCTCTCCTACAAATTCTTTTTCAAACATGGCTAAGAAAAAAATTATTTGAAAACTTAGAAACTTCAACATATTCTAGTTTCTCCTACAAATTCTTTTTCAAACATGGCTAAGAAAAATCAACTTAGGAACTTCTACAATATATTCTAATCATGTCTTCTAGTCAGCAAAAAGAAGCAAAAGAATAAAACCAAAGGCAACATCAAGGGTAATTCTAGAGGTATGGCCTTGGATTCGAAGAAGTCCCAAGGAGTATCTCTCTCCTTACAAATCCACTCTCAAGTATCAATGGTTTGTCATCTTAATCATGCAGCCACCAAAACAACGAACATAATCAGACTTGTTTCCATCTGTAGGTGAATGGGACAAAGTCCCATAGACCACTGATGCAAAACAAATCTACGTCTATGGGACAAAGCCCCATAGACCAATCTTGCTTCAATCTAGAATTAACTTGATTTTTATCTAGGTGCACGAATTTTAGTACGTATTACACCAATAAAATCCGTACGCGATCTTACTTAACTGATTCAATTTAAAGACCTAGAATGAGAATGAAATAAGTAGTCCTCCATCCAACATGGTCCGTGGAGTTTAGATTTTTTTTTGGCAAAATGGTACCATACAAACACAAGGAATAAAACCTTAAAGAATGCCACGGTTCTATTGCGATAGCAATAGAACCGTCATTCCTTGGATGGGGACGCCCCATCATCATGCCCTCCTATTTATAAACCAGTCTTCCCCTTTGTTGGCCATCGGCGTTCTTTCGAGCTTTGCTTTTGGTCATTTGCACCTCTACCTATCTTTCTAAGCACCCAACGCCAGCCAAGGCCATCCATACCAAGACGAGCTTCTGGTGGTCGCTTCTGGTCCTTACCTGCATCCCACGTCCGAATTCTGCATCCAACAAGGTACGATTGTTGGTTCTTTACAGTTTTAATCTCTCCTTTTTACTTGAATCCATGTGCCACGCTCGGTGGATGCTTCAAGTCAGTGGTTTTCGACAGCAGTATTGGTTAGTTTTCCATTGCTTTGTCTGTTCATTGTGGATTGTGCATATATCTTGTTTATGTTTGTTGCTTTCTCTGCCTACTGCCATCGTATTGGACAAGGATGCGGTTGTTTTTTGGTTTGTTCGCCACACAACCTGCTTGGGCGACATCGGCCCTGGTTTGCCATCTGCCAGATTGATTGGCAGTATAGCATCAGACGGCTATGCCTTGTCTGGTTAGCATGAATCGGCTCAGGGTCGAGATTGCTTGACAATTTCTTTTCTCGCCTGGGCAGTTTTTTCCTTCTTCCATTAGCTCTTCCTTTTCCATTGTCTGACCCGATCCTCTGTGTCTGGGTTTGTCCTTTAGTGCTTAGGGCCTTCGATTTTTGTGATCCTTTTTTCATCTCTGGCTCTGATCTTTTTTCATCTCTGGCTCTGATCCTTTAAGTCTGCCCCATTTGCTCTGATCACTACCAAGGTTTGGGATTCCCCTTTATTTGTTTCTAGTTTTCCCTATTAAACATCTGCAAATATGGATTAAGAAACAACCAACATGAAACCAAAGAGACGAATAAAACACCGCTTGCATTATCAGAATGAGGTACATTATCCTGCATATATTAGCAGCCCCTAAAGTTATGGGCACCGCTATTAGCTTCCTTCATCTCAGGAACTCAGAATAGAATTCCCTTATTTTAACCTAACCCTAGAATAGGTTACGTCCAATTTAGCATTATAGAATTATGTTTTGCCAGTATTGACAATTGACAATGTCAACACTCCCCCTCAAAATATACCATTACATGAATTGCTTCATATCGATCTGGCTAGGCTTGTGTCCGCTGCTTCGAATGCGAGGAATGACTACTTAACTTGACTCCAACTGAACCGAACCATTTACTAAACTTCAAGCGAAGAAACTCAACATGAATTGAAAGAGATGACCACAAATTCAGACTTGCACCATGCCTAATTCAAGGACACATTCCAGAAATCGTTTCTTCGCAAGGGGTTTGGTGAAGATGTCTGCAGTCATGTGTTCAGTCCTCAAGTCTTTGAATCATGATGTGATTTTTCGCAACCTTTTCCTTGTAAAATGAAATTGTACCTCAATGTGTTTGGCCTTGGTGAAATTGGTAGGGTTATTGGCTAGAGATACTGCAGCATTGTTGTCATTGTAGATGACTGTAGGTTTTGCTTGCCTGCTGCCAAGTTCTTTCATTAGTCTCCACAGCCAAATACACTCCTTTGATGCACTGCAAAGAGCCATGTACTCCGATTCACAGGTTGAAGCTGCAGTAGCCTTCTGTTTTCTGCTGCACCATGATACCACTCCCCCTTGCAGGAGGAAACATAAGCCTATCCTAGACTTCCTGTCAATTAGATCCCCTGCATAATCTGCATCTGCAAATCCTTGAATGATTAGTTTGGAAGTAGGGATCCTATGATAGCAGATGCCCATGGTTGAGGTAGCATAGAGGTATCTGAGAAGGCGTTTGAGAGCAATCCAATGTTCTGGGAGAGGATTTTCGAGGTATTGGCTCAGTGTGATAGTGGATTGAGCAATGTCTGGACGTGTGCAGACCATGAAGTGCATTAGAGAGCCAACAATGCTTCTGTATTTGAGACCTCCAAGATCAGACGGATCATGAGGTTTGGTGGGCATGCTGGTTGAGTGGATGGCATAGGTGAAGACACCTTTGTTGTCTTGTATGCTGTAGGCATGAAGGAGATTTTGGATGAACTTGGTCTGATGGATGGTAATGGTATGCAACATAGTGTCATAGCAGACTTGGATCCTGAGGAAATAGTGTAATGGATCTAAGTCAGTCATATGAAATCTTTTAATGAGGGCTGCTTTTGTATCTTGCATCAGAGTAGGACCGTCATTACCAAATATAAGCTCATCGACATACAAGACTATGATAATGATGTAATCATGATACTTTTTGAAGTAGATGCTCCAGTCTGTTTGGCTCCTTGTAAAGCCTTGGAAAGTGAAGAACTCATTTATGATGTGGAGTACCATTGGAGTGGTGATTGTTTGAGGCCATAGCGAGCCTTCTTCAACCTGTAGACTTTGTGAGCAGTTTCTAGTGAGATGAACCCAGGGGCTTGTCTCATATGTACTTCTTCATCCAGCTTTCCATGGAGAAAAGCCGTTTTGACATCCATTTCTTTGCAGGTTGAGTCCCTTTTCAGCCGCAAGTGCCAACCACAGTTAAATAATCGAGGTAAGTCCGGCCTTTGGTGCAAATGTGCCGGTGTAATCAATACCCGGGGACACGAGAGTACCCTTTGGCCACTAACCGAGCTTTTAAACTTGTTCACTTCATTGTATTCATTGTACTTAACCTTATACAACCATTTCTGGTTGACCACTTTCCGCTTCTTGGGCAGATGCCAAGTACCCATGTATCATTATCAATCAGGAGATTGATATTCCTCTACATGGCATTCGACCATTTGTCTCTGTTGGGGCTTTGCATGACTATGGCATAATGTGTAGGCTCATCGAGGCGAGAAAGCGATTTGAGGCAATAAACCCCGAGGTCTTATTCCTTTTAGAGTCAAGATACTCTTGCATCCGAAAGCAAAGTGGTCCGCCTTTGCCCTTTGGATCTTACGGGGACACGGTGAGTCAAGAGGGGCAGCCACCAAGTCGATCTATTTCAATGTCACTTTCTTCTTCGGGTTAGAGGGCAAATCCATCTCGTATGTATCCACATCTTGGGATGTAGTTGCCCTATCATCTACATCGAGTCCTCATCGGTGTCACTTTTCGGACTCAATAGTCATGTTCCCAAATTTGCACCCTTGGCCTTTTTCCAAAGTCAAAATTCATCTCGTCAAATGTGACACTCCTGCGAATGATGATTTTCTTTGTGGATGGAAGGTACAATCGTACCCCTTTATTTTCATCCGAGTAACCAACAAACATGCAAGGGATGGCTTTTGTTGGTTAGCTTGTCCTTCTTTACATGCGCAAATGCATTGCATCCAAAGACTTTTACCTCATTGATGTCTGGTTTTCTGCCACTCCAGAGCTCCTCAGGTACAGAATTTGCCTTTACTTTTGGTGGGAACCCTGTTCAATAAATAGCATGTTGTATGAACAGCTTCTCCCCAAAATGATGGGTCAATTCCATTTCCAAAGAGCATTGCTCTTGCACATTCCAGCAGGGTTCTGTTTTTCCGTTCTACAACACCATTTTGTTGGTGTTAGGTGGGAGACGATTTCTCATGATGAATGCCATGGGCTTGGGTAAAGGCAAGGAACTTCTTGTTTATAAATTCTCCCCTTGATGGGTTCTACATCTGTTAAGCTTAAGATCACTCTGATTTTCAACCAATGTTTTCCATACAACAAACTTATCAAAGACTTCAGACTTATGTTTTAAAAAATGCACCCACATCTTTCTACTATAGTCATCAACAATTAAGAGGAAATACCTGGATCCCCCAATCGATGTGATCTTGGCTCTTCCCCAAACATCCATGTGTACCAGTTCTAGACACTTGGATGCCATGTGTGCCTTGCCTGTTGGGAACTTCCGTCTATGCATCTTGCCAAGCATGCACCCCTCACATAATTTTCCAGGGGAATGTATTGGTGGCATTTAGGAGAGGAAAGTTTGGATGTCCCAAACGTTCATGCCACAGCTGACTTTGATCAGAAGTGGTGGTCGGTGCTTAAGCGGCTTTTTAACCAAATTTTTAGCTTGTAGAGATTACCATCCCTTTCTCCTTTGCCTAGCAAGTTCTTGCCTTTATCTTTGATAAGGCATTTTCCCCCTTCAAAGTATACATGCATCCCAGCATCATCCAGCTTTGAGATCAGAGTAAATTTACCTCTAATTCGGGGAACATCACGGGGGCTTGTTGGAGTTGAACTCCTCCTCTAGGCAGATCCAGACAAATGGTGCCTTTTCCCGCAATATCGAGCCTTCCTTTTCCTATTTTCGATCTCTTAGTTACTTCTTGATACTCTTGGAAAAGACCCTTATTAGCGGTCATATGGTGTTGCTCACGAATCCGTGTACCAAACTCCTTGTGGTATCTCGTGCAATGAAGCATTTTGCATGATAGTTGAGCTTTCGGTTTGGATGCTCCACTCTTGTATCCACCATCCAATGAGTTGTATTCCTTCTTTGCATTTTCCACATGAGGGCCGATAATGCAAACATCATGAGCAATAGCTCTTCCAAATTCACGGGACATTTGATCACAAAGCAACCTCCTCTTTTCCTTTTATACATACAAATGCTTTGCCTCCTGATACAAATGAATCACTGCTTTCAGATTCAATTTCAGTTGCAGAGGATGAGTCAGACGATTTTCCCTTTGATGCCTTATGTCTTTGAGAACTCTTTAGCCCTTTTCTTGACCTCATCTTTCTTTTCTCCTCGCTTTTCTCTTCCTCTTGTCCTGGTTTCAGAGCAATCTACGGCCAAATGCCCTATTTTATTGCAATTAAAACACTTCTGGTTTCTTCTTTGCCACCACGGGGGCTGTATTTCCCTTGATGAGCTTTTCCTTACACCTCTTTGATTCCTTTCTTCAAGGAGAAGTTGTTGGCATGCCCACTCCAGCTCTACTTGCTAAAGCGATCCTATAATATTTTTGACATTATTATAGGAACTTGGCGATCCCAGCGGGAGAGCTCCAACTATGAGATCATCTTCAATTCCCTTGTTCATGCCTTGTAGTTTGTTTGGGCCTTTGTCGATGATCCCTATATATTCTTCCATGCCTATCCCATCCTTGAGCTTAGTGTTAAACACCACAAAGATACAAGTTTGTTTGGATCGAGAAGTGCTTCCTCCTATAAGACTTTTGGAGTTCTTCCCAAGTCGTTTGTTTTGGCATTCTGCTTCAGCTATTTGTGGCATCGTGTCATCCAAGTAGCTTGAGAATCCTACTTTTGGCCATCCAATCCTTTTGGATCCATTTTGCCGGGCACGCTTTTACGTTTCATTTACTTTGGCATCCAACTCTTTCTTTGGTCTCGCTTTTTACGATCGAGCTGCGGTTGTTGGTGCCTCTCGAACTTCTTCCAGATACAACAGGCCTTGGTTCATCACCATTGACAATTCCCCATAGGCCCTTCTCCGCGAGCTTTATGCGTACTCTCAAGAACCATGAATATGCATTATTATGGTTCAAAGCTTCGATCTTCATCTTGGAATGCTTTGCAGGTTCTGATACCATATTAAACATCTGCAAATATGGATTAAGAAACAGCCAACATGAAACCAAAGAGACGAATAAAACACTGCTTGCATTATCAAAATGAGGTACATTATCCTGCATATATTAGCAGCCCCTAAAGTTATGGGCACCGCTATTAGCTTCCTTCATCTCAGGAACTCAGAATAGAATTCCCTTATTTTAACCTAACCCTAGAATAGGTTACGTCCAATTTAGCATTACAGAATTATGTTTTGCCAGTATTGACAATTGACAATGTCAACATTCCCATGGGCTGCCGCCATCCATGTCCGGGCCTGCTATCGCCACCGCTTCCGCTACTTTTTTAAGGAAGGGATACCGGGTTTGGTTCCCTGTTTTGCTAGGGATACCCAGTTCGAGTTTTCCTGGGATTTTCTAGCACTTTTTTGGTTTGGACGTTGCCTTCATTTCCTGCCTTCATTCTCTAATTTCTCCACATTCGGATGGTTATTTCTTTTTTCAACTCAAGGTTGTTTCTTTGGATTTCGGTGTTCCAAGTTGGTTGCATCCATGTTGTGGTTGCTTGTGTGGTTATTATTCATTGTTTTTCTCGGCCTAGTCTTATGGTTGCATGAGGTGTTTACCGCTTTGTTTTTTATGGGTGTTCTATAGTGTTTTTTCGCTAGTAGCTGTAGGTGTTTTTTGGCTTTGTTGCTTCGTCGTGCATATGGTTGATTATGGCGACTCCATGGTTATATTTATTTATTTTCTGCTCAATATATTTTGTGTCATTTTGCTTGCATATTCTCGTTTTTATGGTAGTTTATTATATAGTTCCCCATAATCGCCTGCAGGTTGTTCTTTTACAAATGTCTAGGGTTGCTTTGACTACGATTCCCCTTACATTTTTTCTGTGTTGCTAAGATTTTGTCTTTTTTGGTCGTTTAATTGTTCTCCCTCCCAGTGCGATGTTATGATATCTACGATTTGGATTTGCTTTGTTGTAGTTGCAAGCATCGTTCATCCTTATGCTTTCTCTTCCTAATGCCCTTTATGTCTTGATAGTTTGTTTGTTTTTTCACGTTCTAATGCTTGCAACTTGCTGTTACTAGACATCTCACATTATGGCAGATCAGGGCTCTCCCAGCACATCTCAGACTTCCTTATGAGCCTGACGGGCGAAGCAGGTTGCTATCAGCGCCACCGCTTCTACCCCGCCTATCCGACGTGCACGCACTGCTGCGGTCTCTAGTGCACCTGATGTGCCCGCCATCCATTCTTCTACTGCTTCTGTTGAACTCGTCATGACAGCAATCCCCCCTGTCGGATGCACGAGCATGACTTCCCACTCTGGCTTTTTGCCCCACTTCCTCCCCCATTTTTTTCTCCTTGGCCTCAGCAGGCCCTTCTATTGGGCTAAGCCATTCCTTGCTAACCGCGGGATCCTCCATTCCTTCTCCGTCATTGGACATGGTTGGTGCCTCAGCTGCTACTCCAGTTACAGATGGCACAAATATAGAGCCTTTAGTCTTCACTTACTTCTGATGCTTCTTTGCATGAGCAGATTGAGGTGCTTCGCCAGGAGGTTCGAGAACGGTTGTCTCGGTCTGTTCCCAACTTTAAAAGGGAGTCGTCACGCCACTAGTATGAGTTCCTTTGTGCCACAGAGTCAAGATTTCGGGAGCTTCATGCTCGTTTGACTGCTTTGTCTACTCGGGTGCCCGATACGATTCTTCAGATTATTGAGGAAGGTAAGGCTGCCACCTCTATAGAGGATGAAGTTTTTTGTTATTGCTGATCGCGAGGGCTATGATGTCGCCTTCGACCTTGATGACCATGCGGGCCTCACCTTGCCTGCTGATGATTCTAGAAAATTGAAGCTAGCTCGACAAATGCATCGCGATCGGTGCCCTTCTGCTTCGAGACCCTCTGCTCCCTCCACTCGCTCTTCCTTCTCTATTGCGCCTCCATCCCAGTTCTCTTCATCTAGATCCAGTTCTCGTCCTTTCTGCACTTTTTGTGGTCATCTTGGCCATCGTATTGAAATCTGCCATGCTCGTGCTAATGCTGGATCTCCTAACGCTCCTCTGCCACCTTTGATTCCACCTCCGGGTCCTTTGGTGCCAGCCCCGACTCCATTTTTTCCTCGACCCGGCCCATGATTCATGTTCCCCTCTAATTTTTCGTTTTCGGATGTTCTGTTAAAGCAATACGGTTACGAATGGAATTTATTGAGATGTTTTTTGTGCTTATGGCTCGTCCCTTTCTTTGTTAGCTTACATTTTATTGTTTGGTTACCATTATTTTTGTTCAAACATGTTAGGATAATAGTCAGATCAGAGCTGGGGTGGAGTTAGATGAATTGTGTTCGTACGGGGGGCCTTCCCTTTCCCCTTTTTTGGGCATGCGGTTTTGAAAGGTTGTTTAAGTATGCGTTGTGCTTACCCCTAAAGCTTTTTCTAGTCTTCGTTCAACTTTCTCTTTTGGTTAACTGTCGCATGTGGGTTTATTTTATGTGTGCGAGGTTAATGAGCTTGTGTTTGATTAACTCGAGGTGCAAAATTATAGGATTGCATGATACTATATGGATCCCGCTACTTGATTTGATGATTTCCTTGCTTGCTAGGTTGGTTACTTACAGTTTGTGCCCTCTTTTCAGAATGTGCTCCATTTACGTCGGTCATCCCTCATCTTGGCATTGACCCCTCCCCAGCTGATGATTTGGTTTCGGCTACTATAGTCTTGGATCGCCTCCATGCATCTCTTCCTTTCTGGCAATCCATTTGCTCCTCACAACAGGTTTTGAGTTGGATAGAGTTTGGTTATCACCTTCCTTGGTCAACCACGTATCCGTCTGATGTTTTCTCAGCTCCAAACCACTCGTCCTTGACCGCCCATCTAGACTTTGCTTGCTCTACTGTGGCCGATCTCCTGTGTATAGGTGCCGCATCCCCAGTCACCTCCCGTCTTTTCTTTTATTCCTCCTTGGGGGTCGTCCCCAAAGGCCTAAACAAATTCCGTCTCATCTTGGATCTGCGCTATCTAAACTCTTTCTTGACCATCCCCTTCTTTCGGTATGAGTCCTTCGAGCTATTGTCACATCTATATTTGCCCAACGACTTTCTCTTTCTTCATTCGACCCTAATGTGCGGTTATCACCATATCATGATCTGGCCTCCTCATCGCAATTTCTTGGGGTTTTGGGCTTGATGGTAAGTTCTATGTCTTTAATGTCCTCCATTTTGGTCTAGCTTCAGCCCCTTTTATCTTTACCAAATTAGTCAGACAATTAGTTCGATTTTGGCGAGGTCTAGGTGTCCATTGCTTACCCTATGTCGATGATATTTTATTCTTGTGCCAAACACATCTTGAGGTTCTACAGATTCACGTCATTTCTGACTTGCAGTGGGCCGGTTTTCTCTTAGCTTGAAAAAAGTATCGGTTTCATGTCTCACATCGCACAATTTTCTTAGGTTTTATAGTGGACGCTCATGAGGGCTTCGTTCGTATATCTCGGGCTAAGAAGGAGCGGTTTTTGTCTCTGTGTTCTAGTTTGTCGTCTTCCCAAGTTGTCACTCCTCGCCTGATTGCCCATTTCCTTGGCTTTATCCAATCCCTGCTCTTGGTCCTGGGTCATCTTTGTGTTGCCTTGTCTTGTGGCCTCCATTCTGATCTGCGTCTGGCCAACCTTTGGGATACTCCCCTTCTTCTATCTGCCCTTGCAAAACAGGAGGTCCAGCTTTGGCAGACCCTTATTTGTCAGTTTGACAGATCCCCTTTGTGGCCGCCTGCCTGGGGGTATTAGCTCTATATATATGGATATGCCATGTGCATTACGAGGGTCCAAAAAACCCCCTTCGTATATAGAATTTCTCTAAGAAAACCCCATACCATACGTTTTAATGTTTCCAACTTTTATCTATCCCATATCATATTTATACTGCTTATTTTTTGTAATATTGATGACCCTTCTTGTATAAATACAAATTTAACTTAACACATCACATACCCCTTATTGTATAAATACGAAGATGTTAATAGAGGAGAATATATTAAAATGAGATGTTAAGAACATTTGTTCCAGTATAAGTATTTCTTAAAAAGGTACAAGGTAACACAAAAACTTTTGTGGACAATCTACCAAACTCCTAGTCACAATATACCACTTGATATGTCTTT
Source organism: Isoetes taiwanensis (assembly GCA_021234155.1). Taxonomy (NCBI): domain Eukaryota; kingdom Viridiplantae; phylum Streptophyta; class Lycopodiopsida; order Isoetales; family Isoetaceae; genus Isoetes; species Isoetes taiwanensis. The sequence continues at coordinate 557,198 of JAJEKV010000154.1, read as the reverse complement.
GTAATAGAGCAATCTGAAATGCCAGAAACATACATACATTTCAAGTCAATTTGAAATAAATAAGGCAATATTATAACAGTTTGAAAAATCAAAACTTACATCTTATATAGGGAGTGCATAGTGCAACTCTATCCAAGCTTTTGCTTCCCTTACATCCCTGCAAGATAAGTGAAATAATTAACAAATAAATTTACTTTATCAAACATGTTAAACACATACCATGTATGGTTGCGCCATTCACAAACTTATCAAGCTGGAACCTATCATTCACATCCAACTTATATTTATCTGTGTTTGGGTCATATGTCAAACATACAAGTGAGATGATCGATTCAAGTTCTATAACTTGATTATCAGTCAAGTCATAAGTGAACCATGTGCAACCCGGCGTCAACTTTTCATGTTCAGCTTACCAAGCAAGGTTAAAATGTACATTGTATGTTGGTCTGTCGCTCAAATCAATAGGTTCTCTACTCTCTTTCCATATATTACCCACTTTTCGTCTCATGCTCAGCACCCTACCTATGTACCAACCCTTCTGTGTAACCATGCTTGCACATGTTTGCTTTCCTTTTCTAACTAAACGTTTTCCTTTTTTTATTCTCACATCTTCTTCAGGATCTACGTCAAAGAGCACAGCACAATCCGAACCAATTCCTATTGACGTCACTGCATTTATTTTCTTTTTGGATGACGTCAAATATGCCTAACTTTTCACCTTAGTTAATCTATCCTTAGAAAGCCAAGGATTACAATTCAATTGGCTCACCAAAGTGGGCTTACAAATCTGTTTTCCATCTATATTCACTCTATAATCAATCTTCATATCATTAGGAAACTCTGTCTCATCCAACATCTCATCAAACACATGCCTTAGCTCTGATTCTGCAGCCACCTCTTCACTCTCTTCAATGTCATAATGATCATGTCCAAGTTCTATACTTGTCTCCACAATATCTGTCTCATCCCCTATATGGTTGCTCTCCCACCAATTCCTTCCATTTTTTTTTACTGCATACAATTCCAACTGCACTCACAATTCTTGAGCAATTGAAAATCCTTCTTTTAAAGCATCCACTAACTTGGAATTTATGCTTATAAGCTCATAATTGGAGAGATCACAAACTATTTCCTTTCCATCCATGTCAACTTTCTTTTCTAGTTCTTGCCAAATATGTTCCTGTTTTGCATGTGCCTTTGGGAAAAGCAACTCTGACAAACTCTGAAATTCAGCTACACGATTCAATGCACTTGAACTCTCTAGCAACTGCTCCGCTATAACATCTTTCATTTCTCACCATACCTCCAATTTTGGAAAAGAAATTTTCACAAACATCAGAGCCTGTAGATTCTAATGGAACAGCGAGATGCCCAAAATTGTCTCTAAAATATGTAATCAATAGCACAACATAGTGGCATGAGATCTGAATGTCCATAAAAGTTTGCTGACTAATAAAAATTTTGGATATACAATGTTGATCATGATCTATTAGCCACAACCTCCATAACCTAGCACATATATTAGTTCATGTTAATTGGCTATGTTATTTGCTTCCTTAAAAATAACATGGAAAACGCTAAATACATATTCAAAAATACCTGAAGAAAAAAGAGATAGTTGGAGCAGCTTTAACTCAATCACGCAAACCCATGGTAGGTGATAGAAAGATGTCAATATACAATGCCACCACTGAAAGATATGTTTCTGTACCTAGGGTTCTTATTGGTGGGTCATTCAAACCATTACAAAGCTTTCGTAGACAACTTTGTACTTTCCTAGATGCAATGCATTGGGCTGCTCTCCAATTCTGCGTGTCTTTTCTTTCCACATCATTCAACTCTAATCCATGTTCATTTCCAAGGTATAGTCTCCTTGATGCATTATCCATTGGGTTTATGAGTTTTTTTCCATTATGAATGAAATCCTGATCATGCAACCCATATATGCTTCCATCTTCCCTTATACTTGCATTGAAAATCATTCCTTCCCATGGTATGGCATAGCAACAATTCTTGCCTTTATGTGATGTGTAATCTTGGATCATGCAAGCTCTACGTCTTGCATCCCCGTCAGATGCATGTCCTATTAGTGGCCCTATTATGGATCTTAGATGAACATCCCAATCTTAATATCTCCTGCCATTGATATCTCACATGAGTGTGGTTAAACCTATTGCAAGTCAATTGGACTACCAAAACTAGCTTTGGCAACTTCACATGTAAAGGGTTAACTAGAAGAACTTATGCATAATGTGCAATGACATTCTTTTCAAAAGCTTGAACAATGTTATTATAGCCTACATCACTGGAGCCAAGATATACAACAAATGATGCGTCGCACTTGTGGTTTTCCTTGTTACCACAAAAACCAATCAAGCAATCATCTCTAGCAAGCCAATGAATTGATTGCTTGACCACAGTCTCATCCTCGGCTACTATTATGCTTTTTGTTTGGGGTCCGGTTCGGGAACTCCTCAGAAGACAGACCCTCCGTGAGGACCCATGGATCTAATCAGAGGATCCGGGACTATGTCATGTGGGATTTGCAAGAAAACAATGAAGGGGAAAAGGAAACAACAAACAATGAGACAACAATGATAAGCTTCCTTGATATCAATGATGGCAATACATGAGCTCTCGCAAAAGAGAGAAAACTGAAGTGAGACAAGACTCAAAACTCATCTAAAACTCATGTGCTAGCTCTACTCATATATATAGTACAATGGCCTTTGGCCCAATATAGACACTCGACCGATCTTGGTGCCGACTCACGGAAGGAGGCCTCGATTTGCAGGAATGCTTTGGCGGTGCCTCTGAAAAGCCCGAATCACTTGATGTCGACATCTGGACCGCGGCGGGTTGGCCGGGAAGTCATGGCCTTTGTCTAAGCGTTGTGGATTTGGTTGACTTGGTCCGTCGAATGCATGAATAGTCTTGTACCCCGAGGCACAGACTAACACCCCACACCAAACGCGACACTCAGTGGTGAAGAAAAGGAGGAAGAGCTCGAGGGCGGGAAACCAGCCCGAAAGTGATCTTCACGGAATGAGGACGGCAATCACTATGGTATCGAGGCAATGAGGTTCCGGCTGTTTCAAGAGTCGTGAGTGTTTAGCCCAAAAGCGTGATCGCATCAATGAGGAAGTGAGAGCGCACCATGTCTTCTCTGGCGCCGGATGTCCGGGCGAACAAACCTGGCACTCCGGCGAGTAGGCAACCGAGACCGGCGACCGACGCTAGCACCGGATTGCTGAAAGATTGGACGCTGCCGATTTAAAGAGCTGAGCAGGATGCATTTGAGAGCAGCACAGAAACCAGCTTGACGGTGGACTGAAGGGTCGGGTGAGGTGGCGGCATTCTGCAAGAAGGTATCAAGAACATGCAAAGCATCAGCAGGCCGTTGCCAACCACGCTCATTACCGATGTAAATCCAATTCTCAGTAGTGTCCAAGGTGGCATTATCCTCCCAATTGGAGCGTCTGACAAATCGGGGATCCCACCGGAGATCCGTCGAGATCTGAGGCGGAGTCGACCCAGCGTGGCCATCCAGGACCTTCGTCCAAAAGGGAAGACGCCAATCAGAGGTGAGGAACCTGGGGCATGGAGGGACACCCAGGGAAGCATATGGAGAGGGGGCCATGCCCGTGGGCGTGGGCTACTGAGCCTGCTCCATGAATTCCTTGACAAGGTCTGGATCAAGACCCAAACAGAAGCAGGGAGCTGAGAGTATACAGGGAGGGCTATCCCAACCCGTGGGAACCGCCTTTGCTATCCAGAAGAGCACGCAGCTGATTGTAACCGCCAGTGTCGATATAAACTTGGGCAAAGGGAAGATCCCTGGATGTCCAAGATACTTCCTTATCCATTGTAGCCGCTTCAAACCTTGCCGTAGAGGTAAAATGACGAGCAAGTGCATGTACTCTTGATGAAGCGTGTGGTCCGATCATGATCAGACGTGATAGGGGTTGTTATCCAAAAGCAACCATTGAAGTGTGGAGTCACCCGAAAAAGTTGGATGTGGCCCATCCCAAAATTTGTCTGTGTATCGGCCCTGATAGAAATCATGGAAAATGTAAGGCCATCGGGTCGAACAACTCAAGGTGATCATATCCTGATCGCATAGTGAATAAGATCAAAGACTAAGAGGGGAATAACCCTTTGTCTTCAACAGAGGTCATGCCGCATCCTAAGAAAATCAGTAAAGGGTACTGTGGGAACATCATCAGACCTCCAAACAAGATGCCACTTGGAAGAAAGAGGGCGACGGGCAACCACATAATCCGATAACCGAAGGAATAGGGAAGTCAACAGGCGGGTTGAGAGCTTAGCGGTAACATATCCGGCCAAGTTTTGCCTCGAGCCTCATCCGCCAGATCAATAGCTTGTCAGAGCCGCTGTTCGAGGTCACTTGACATGTTCTCCTTTTCTAACGTATATGGATCGGTCACGACTTTTTTTCGGTGAAGTGGGTGGCATGTGAAGAGGATTGCCCCGAGTTTGAGTCGGGCGGCATTCGGGCTATCTAAGACCTTTTTGCTTCGAGCCTCCCAAAGCTTTCCATCTTGGAGAGAGAGGTGAGCCGAGAGGTCCTCAAGTGGGAGAGCCGAAGCTTCCAAAGAGGCAATTTGAGGCGCCACGCCAGAAGGTCTTGGGCTCGAAAAGTTGTAATGTCCGGAGAGCTCAGATACAGCTGCGGTCCAGCTTGGCAAATGTCTTTGTCCTTGTCAACCAAAAGAGTCTCTCTCGGGCCTTGACCTGTTCCAATAATTCCCCGAATGGTGGTCCGCACTGAGCTGGCCGGACGGGTAAAAGGCACTATTCCGACCGGGAGCCTTTAAATCCTCACCGCCCGTGAAAACCTCCTCGCGGCTTTGAAGTCGGGTCTCCGTGAGTATGAACTTGAGTGGTAGTTGAAGTCGTAAGTGAACTCAGATTCGAGGCTCTGTGGTCGCTTTGAACCCCATTCATGAGAGCTTCCTCGGGATTCTTGTAACTTGAGAGCAAAGAAGTTTTGAACATCCCACCGATATTGATACAAAAGTCGGCGAGGGTGCGAGGTGGTGGAGCCGGCCGTTGTCTGGGTTTGTGATGTTTGTGAGACATGATGAGAACTGGAGGGCGATTTGGCAAAGAGAGGAGGAGATAGTGACATGCATGGTGTTGAAGTTGACATGACCGTAAGAAGAAGGGCTGAAGAGCCAACTTGTGGATTTTGAGGAAGGGACTGGCTGAAAGGGGAATCATGAGAAGTAGAAGGTGATGGAGGAAAGTAATGACTCCGATGATGGCTTGAAGATGGCCACCCACCTTAAAACTTCGTGAAATGGAGGAGGGGGTAGCGCCCTAATACTCGCCGACTTCTCAAGAAGAAGGCTACAGAGAACAAAACCGGGGCCAATCAACGCGGATGGTTGAGCAAATGTACCATCACCAAATTATAGAAAGGGCTTATTGATATGGTGTTCTTGATAGAATACCCATGAACTTTGCCTACGTAAACTTAACAAAAGGGTCATGGACTTGGCAATATTGGTCGTGCGATGCATGTCCGCTGATAAGCGGAGCACCGAATTGACATCGTAGATTCCTCAGAAGGCAGCCCAAGACAACAAGGGGTTTGCAAAGGAATATGGAATACCTCGTAAATCATGTGCCGGGTCAGCAATTAGGGTGCCATCACTACGAGGTGTATCCATGCGTCGCTGGACGGCGTTTGGCGGCGAACCGTCAATGGTCCGATTTGGTGCCTGAGTTCCATTTGTGAGAATGCATAAAGCTTCCTCGCTGCCAGCCACGACCGGGCCAACAAGGGCTTTACTTAAAAGTGGACGCCAAGAAAGATATTGACCTAAAAGAGCCCGCCCCCTAGAAGCGAGCTTGAAGGGTAGGAAATTTGGGGCAATGCATGGTTAAAAGTGTCCGGAGAGGAAGAACGGTGATCTTGAGAAGGCGGAGAGAGAATGAAGACGAAGGCGCAGACAGACTAAAAAGGTTTTAGGGCCGTAAGTGTAGGCGAAACGGCATGATGAGGGCGAACCCAAGACCGCTGATGATGCCGATGGCGATAGATGCTAAGGAGGTGATTGATAGATGCTAAGGAGGTGATTGAGAGGCAAAAATTTGGCTAAGTCCCCCAAACAAGAGGGAGAAGCAAGGAACTGCGGAGATGAGACGGAGAGAATGATCGGATGTGACAAATTGGCAAAAGGACGACATTAATGTTCGACGGTCAGAAAAGAAGGAATGTCATTTAATGCCGGAACTCGAAGCGGATATCATTAAAATGAAGGTGTCGAAGGTACCATACTAGATATGCCGGGAGAAAAGATTCTCTTTTTAGAAACAGCCTTTTGCATTGCAAAAACACGTTGGCGAATTTTCTGATTGGTCCACGCCGATAAGAAGTTCCTCGGGGCTATAAGATAACCGGAGGAAGCTTAAGATATCCGATGGCGCCAAGATGTCCGCCGCGGGTTTGCATGATCACCGCACTATGCCTTCAAACCGCTTGGAGTGGATTACCCGCGAAGATGGATTGTTTGGACCTCGCAGGCGTTACCACAAGGTTGGGCCTCGACGATGGATGGGTGGTGTGCCGATGGCTGAGCATCCCGATCCGGGAAGACCAACGGGATGGAGGTGATTCTCACGACTTATTGGGACCGAGCATAATCTCCTACCACATCCTGGTATCACCTCTGCCCTAACCCCGAGTAGAGGGTGTTCTCCTTAGGACTTTAGTAGATGGGGCTCGAGCCCGCTTTTTGTATATAAAAATTTGTCTTATATGAAATAGTTGGGCCGTGCCTACATTTTGTAAAACAATTCCACCTAGTAATATAAATATGTCATTTGGTTTAGTCACCATCCGTTGTGTCTTTGTCCGAACAAAGATCTGGTGGTATGTTTGTCACTTTCCGGGTGTATGAAATTGTTTGAGGCTTTTAAAGCCATTTACCACGATGTAGGTAATGGAGTTCCATCTAATTCAGCCAGCCTTTGAAAACCGGGTTGCACCACTTGAACAATTTGATAGGGGCCAAGCCAACTAAACTTTAACTTGCCCGTAAAGTTTTTTAACGAGAATCATAAAGAAGAACCAAATCTCCTTCTTTGAATGTTTTTGTCTTAAGTCTTTTGTCATGCAATGATTTCTAGAACCTGGGTGTCCATGAAGAACACGAATGTAGGCATCCCTTCTAAGTTCATCCAATCTGCTCCAATTGATAAACCCTTTCTTTGAGGCAAAGAGCGGATTATGGGCGAGCTAGTTGGAAATGGAGAGTTGGAAGAATGTACTCAAAAGGCATGAGAGCTTCTTGACCATAAACCAATTTGAAGGGAGGTGACCAAAGCTATTTTGAAACAAGTATTGTAAGCCCAAAGAACAAGAGGGAAGCTTGTTTCACAACATGGTGAAGAAGCCACAAATTTTCTTGAGAATTGTGACCAGAGTTTTGTTGGTGCTTTCAGCCAAACCGCTTCCTTGAGGATAGTAAGGTGTGCTCTTGTGATGATGTATCGAAGATAATCCGCCACCCTCGGATGGTATGATTGATAAAATGGACACCACGATCATCCACCAGCCCGCGGGGCAGCCAAATCGCTGATGATTTGTTGATAGATGACCTTGGTTTGGCTTGCCGCAGATGTTGTCCGGAAGCGCAAAGCTTCCGCCCATTGGCAGCGTAGTCGGGGAGAACTGACGGGAAGGCACATCGGTGTGCACAGAGGATCTATGGGTCCCACAAAATCCATCCCCCATTTGGTTAAAGGGAAGTGGTGTGGCGACCGGGCGCCAAGGGAAGAGCCACGCCGTGGGCTGCCCCACACGCCGGCAAGCATCACATGCGGCAAGGCATGGAGCGCTCTTTGAAGAGCCAATAAAAAATAACCAAAGAAGAAGGATTTTTCGCGTCGCGGTGTCATCACCAAAAAAACTACCAACGCAGCCCCTTCATGGCTTCTGACAATGTCCGGGACCCATGAGGGAGAACACGTCGCCGAAGGATCTGCAGATCCTTACCCTTTTGTAAAGATGGCTCGCAACCATGGTGTAGTCACGACCTCGCGAGAAATTGATGTCGACGGATTGTCGCTGGCTTGAGAGAGCGTGGCATCCTCCGTGGAAGAGCCGGCGAGGAGATACTGCCGAAAGTCGTGAAACCAATGTGGTGTTGCCGTGACCAGAAAGAGTTGAGCGCCGTGAAAGGCGGCCTGAGACTCCAAAGGAGGGATCATCTCAGGTGGCGTGAAAGATAATCCCAGATAACATGAGATTTGCCCGCTTTGCGGAACACTTCAAAAGGTGCAAATTTCTGGCAGGGGAGGAGGACCCAACGAGCAATACGCCCGCATGGATTTGTTGATCAAATAAAGAAGTGCTTGGTGGTCAACAAAGAATTTGATCCGGATCACCAAAAGATAGTGACGGGAAGCGTTGGACACGTAAAAATTAAACCCAAGGCTTCACGCCAGGGCGTAGTAGTTGCGCCGCCATAATTGAGTTTTCGCTGGCGACGGGTTTGGTTTGTCGGGCGCGCATCATATTCTGAGAAAGAACAGCCCAATAGCAAACGCCGAGACATCTACATGGATCGGAAAGGGTTTTGTCCCATTGAGGAGGAACAAGAACCGGGGCCCGAAAAGGAAGAGCTTCCAACCGTTGAAAGCAAAAGATCCACCGGGAAGTCCAAGCCCGAGGGACTCATCACCGTGAGTTTATGAATGGGACTGCACAATGGTTTGAAGTCCGTGAATGAAGGTGGAGTAATAATTGACCTACCAGAAAGAGCTGTGTCTCCTTGATATTACCGGTGCTTGAGCCTGAGCACACGAATCGATTTTGGCAGATCCGTGGTGATACCGCTATTTAATAACGCGGTCCCACCGTAACACCCGGGCGACGAAAAGGTGCATTTCAGCTGCAATGACAATGGGGCTCTATTCGTAATGTTTGACCGCAGATCAAACCCCGGCAAAGAAGGAGTTTGTCAATTTCATTGAACCACCCGCACCGGGTTGAGCCGCATCGCCAAGCACAGACGCATCGATTTGGTAGGAATGGTGAGTTCCCCTTAAGGTTTGTTGATCCCTAAGGTCTCTATAAATCCGTGCTAAAAATGTGTTTGAACTTTTGAAGAGAGCGCGGATCGGCCTGCTAATTATAGGGTGCTAAGATTTGCAAAAGAATGCGACAGTCGATTATTGCCCCACGCCCACAATCTCTAATCTCAAGTCCAATATGTGGGATAACTTCCGTGTCTTGGACAATATGAGCAGAGGTTGAAGCATGACAAAAGCGCGGCACCTGCGGTGGTAAAGAAGAGGCAGTTATAGGCGTCATCAAGCGCAGGTTGCTTCATGACAAAGATGTACATCTACAAGACCATAGGAGGAAAGATCAAAAGTGATCAAACATGTTGGATTCCATTGCAAGGAGCCGTATGGTCAAGCAAAGCCGCTTACAGCCTGGTCCCGGACAAGAGTCATTTCCGGGCGCGATCGATATTATTCCCGGTAGGGATGATCACAGAGGTAGACTCAAGCAGTGGAGCCCGAATTGATAGATATTCTCGGGCCCCTAATCGGTCCGGAGAGAGGGTTCAGCATTGTTAACCAAAATGATCTTACCGGGTTTCCAAGTCCATAGTGGCATTGGAGGTGACCATCCGCGGATGACTAACCGATCCCGGGCCCAATGGATGCCTTGGCCTCAAGGGAGAAAAGGTCCGACCAACATTTCATAATCACCGGATCTTCCAACTTTCCAAAATTCCAAGGGGAATCCGAGATCACCAATGTTGATGTGAAGAAGAGGCGTGGACGCTTTGAGATCTCATGATATGGCCATTGCCAATTTGATGTCATATGGGGGCACGATAGAGTTGTTTGATGCCCATTCGTTTTACGAAGTTTATCCGTGATGAGATTGATCAAAGGCTACCTCGGGCTAATTTGAACATGATTGACTTGTAGATTGCCCAAGTGGCATGTACCGTGGGTGTAGAGGTAGCTATAGCCCCCAACCAAAACCGTTTGGAGTGGTAACGGTCCTTGAGAGCGTGACGTAGTTTCAAAATTGTTGCTAAACTTAAAGGAATTTTGTTTTTGCCGCCTCCTCTTGGAGTTCCAGGCACATGAGAAAAAGGATCTGCCGGATCCACGGGTCTTCGGAGTGTGTGGTAATGAAGCAAAGCAACCCTCGAGAGGTCAACCTCAGTTAATATTTGGATATGTCCGAGCGTGGAGGTTGAGATGTGGAAGGTGTATTTTGTCATTGCTGAGCTCTAGTGGTGGCATGAACATTTGCCAACATGCCTTCACAGACTTGCATGAGATTCAAAATGCTTTGGGCGAACTTAGGCATGACATGAGGCATGAGTTTCTCCAAGTCGTGCAAAGTGAACCTTTTTCTTCCCATGAGGAATTCGTCGATTGCAAATCGGGTTGCGTGCCATTGGGAATAATGGTTAGGGACGTGACGCCCTGGTCTGGCGTGAAACTAACCAACCCAATTTGACTACTGGACTGAGTGATTAAGAGCCCGAAAAATTTCTTCCCGGTATTGCTGATCCCTCCAGACATCGCGTGAGCCGGGTTGGATACCGCGGGATCGGCCGAGGCTACCAGGTGGCCTCGGCGAACGTGATCGCCGCCCTTTCTTGCCACTGGCAAATCCGCAGCTGGTAAAGCCGAGGCAACCCAGGTGGTCCGATTGCCGTGAAGCTATACCGAATCCTTGTGGAAGCTGAGCATCACGCGGGTGGCATGACCCCATTCGACAATGATAATGACCAGCTTTTTGCTGACTGCGAGGGACGCAGGTTGGTCCCCTGGCGATGTTCTCTGCTGTTGATGGAAGTTGATCAAGGCGCTCGCGGCGGTTGGTTTTTCGGCCGGCACATGAATCGGCTAAGTTGAGGCGTCAGTTTGCACTGGAGTAAACCAGCTTGTTATGAAAGGTGTGATGAGTGAGTGCACTCTTCCGCGGCATGATTTCGGGTACTACGTTGCATCTTGGTTGAATGAGGCGGCCATTGGTGGAGTTGTAACTCATTCACCAAGTGGCCCTGGATATTTCGCGCATATGGCAATCGTGATCCGACCGCTACCGCGATCGGTTGAGGTTGGACGCTGCCTGGTGGAACCATGACGGTGGAATGAAAGGGAGTCTCAGAGGGCCACGGCCACGGAGGGAAACATTGACCGAGGATTACCAGAACATACCGCCTGTGCAGTTCTGGGCGCAGGTATTAGTCATGAGCCTGGATACCGGAGGAAGTCCTTTCGGGAGAAAACCGTATCGTCCGGCTCGCGGTTGGCACCCCGAGCTTCACCGGTGCTGCACGTGAAGGCGACAAGAAAATCCCGCACTCGTGGGCCTCATATTAAGGTCATTGAGTTGCTCGAGATGAAGCTGATCATCATTCGGTCCTCCATAGTGAGAAAGAAAGCAAGCCATTTCGCATCAATTCAGCCTGGCTCTCGCTGGGACATGAGCCATTGATGAGGAGAGCCACAGTGGTGGGAAAGATGTGGAATTTCGCTGAGGTTGTGCATGACCATTTAGGACAAAATGGGAGCCTCTAAAATCTTCTATGCGTGTGGGCCTCGGCACTTTGGTCTACTGTGGCTGCTGTGTTGTGGATAAAACACGGTATGGTCTGGAAGGTGAGGAAAGTGCTCGGGCCGGACAGAGCAATACGTAACTTCGGAACGTAGCAATACCAG